>OZ023318.1:8559554-8632054 GCA_964007375.1 Ophion obscuratus
ATAAAGACAGTTTTACTCTCTTGTTGGCGGGATTCTGAGGGCATGCTCAATTACGAATTTCTGCCAACCAACACCACAATACAGGCAGAGATTTATTTTGCACAACTGCAAAAGGTGGCTAAAATTATGAAACAGAAAAGGCGTAAACGTCTTCAAGTTCGGCTTCTCCATGACAATGTTCGACCCCACGTCGCTAAGATGACACAAGAAACTATTTCGCAGCTAAGATGGAAAGTTCTACCACACCCACCGTATTCACCAGACTTAGCACCTACCGACTATCACCTGTTTCGAACTTTGAAGAATTGTTTACGGGATAAAAAATTTGATGAGCTGTCGGATCTCAAAAATACATTGGACGACTTTCTTAATTCACGACCAGGAGAATTCTGGTCTGCGGGCATGCAAAGTATACCAGGTTGTTGGGCAAGAGTTTGTTGATGTAGAGGGAGCCTACATTACTGAATAATCGTTTATTGTTGAAATAAAATATTTTTATTTTTTACTCGTGTTGTGTGTTGCAAGATTTTTGTACCAACCCAATATATATATATATATATATATACCCGACCAGAAATTCGGATCCGGCAGCCTGAAGACTGATCAGGCTGCTATCAAGCTCCAGTCCGTAATACCGTAATACGGCACGTCTGATCAGTGCCGGAAGTCCCCCGAACCAGTGGAAACTTAGTCCGGGCGCGAGTAGGCACCCTGAACAGGGCCAAATACGGTAGCCTGTATGCCGCTGTAATATGGCGTCCATGGACACCGTGTTACGGCACGCCTGCTCTGTGCCGAATGCCGACCGGATCAGTAGGGCCTTAGTACGGACGCGAGAAGGCACCCTGCACAGGCCGAAGTACGGTAGCCTGTATGTCGCCGGAATATGGCATCCATGGACGCGAGGTTACGGCAGGCCTGGTCTGTGCCTTGGGCGGACCGGATTGGTGGCATCTCAGTACGGACGCGAGGGGGCACCCTAAACAGGCTGAAGTACGGTAGCCTGTATGTCGCCGTAATGTGGCATCCATAGACGTAGTTGGCGAATTAAGATTTTGAGGTTAGGTTTCATTCACGTCTGCGATATAAACCGCATGAATTCGAATAATCTACACTCTGCGAGCAGGTAATAAACATAGGCCTATTGTTTGTATACAAACGAACTGAAACGATATTATTTAATAATACATCATTCGAAATATTCTTAATGGCAGAACTTAAAATGACTGATTAATATATGTGTATATATATATATATATATATATATACACACATACATACATCCATACATACATATTATTTTTATGAATTTTGAATGATTGAATATTTGGAATGATGTATTATTGAATAATATCGCTTCAGTTCGTTTGTACATAAACAATTAGCCCATGTTTATACACAAACGAACATGAAAAATGCACGAATTTGTAAGTAGAAAAATAGTAAATTCGCTTTTATTCTTATTTATACATTATATATATATATATATATATATATATATATATATAATGTATATATATATAAGAGCGAATTTACTATTTTTGTCGAAATTACATGCATGTGAGTTGTTTTTACAGCCTAAGGGCCGTTGCACATGGCGTATTGTCTACGCGCAGATGATGCGGTACAAATGCAATACACACATGATCCACACGCTTTTTGGACTGAAAAACGCATATAGATCAAGTGTGTGTCGCATTTGTATCGCGTGGTCTGCGTGTAGAAAATACACCGTGTGCAAAGGCCCTAAATGGGCAAAAAAAATTCAGCGGTAAATATATAATTATTGTTACATTGCAATTATGTAACTTTGAACATCATGCATAAAATTATTGACATTCTGTAGAATATAATTAGACTGATAAAGACAGGGAAGAAAAGAAGAAAGTTTACACAAGTGTTAGGATGGCTAAATAGGTAGCGCGCTCGGCTCTAGAATAAGAAGGCATGGGTTCAATCCCGAGGGTAGGTAAAAACTTTAACGAGGCAGAATAATGTTTTAACTCAATTATCATATGAGCAGGAACATAAATAAGGTATATGGGGAACAGATGATACTAACAGAATTTTTTTATTCATAATTTTTGGATTGTTTTTGTTTGTCATTTCAGGCATAGATACGGCAGCCGGATCAGAGCCTGCAAGGGTATACTGACCAGGTCCGTAACCAGCATCCGCATCAGGGCCGGATGCAAAAAGCGTTTCACGCCTATTGAAGCCCTGATACGGCGGCCTGCAAAGTGCCGTAGTACGGAATACGGCATGCCGGATACGGCCCTAGTCTGCTGCGTAGCAAAATTTCTAGTCGGGTATATATATATATATATATATATATATATATATCATGTGTGGAAAACGTTGGTTTTGAGGACATACGACGTCGAAGTTCGTTCTAATCGTAGTCAATACTATCCATACTCAACATTGTGTAAAACCCAAATGTCCTTTAATTACCTATAGACTATCGAAATGTGAGTATTTCATATAAGGGCTATTTCATTTTCGTCCCAAAATTAATCATTCGGTTAAAAAACCATTTCAAACGCCCACCACGAAACTTATAGCTTACCAAGGCAGTATCCGTAAGTCTGATCAAGCTCGCATGCCTTTCTCAACACGTCACTGCAAGAGTGCGAGTACATACGATGCAACCCATCAGCGGTCTCCGCCAGGAGGATTGGGATAAAAAAAGGACTTTCTATATAGTAAGCAAGAAAAAGGGCGCAAGTTGTCCCTGCGAAGAAACAAAATGAAGTTTCGCGCACCTCTTTATCCGTGAGACCTCAGTACAGTTGATATTTGCATGTGTGGACGAAAGTTATATCGAGGATCGACGACAAAAGGGAGCGCACCTCCCTTCGCAGGATGGACAACGCTCGAGCCCTTTTCTTCGCTGTCGAGCGACATTTAAATGGATACGCGTGTGTATGTAATCGCTCCGTCGGTATGAGGTTGTTTGCTCCCCCTCTCGCTTATACAGAATGTACAAGCCCGCTTATGCCGCTGGCAAATTGCATTGTCACGGTGTCGATCGTTAATCGCGGGGCCGTTGACACCTTTATAATGGAGTTGGTGCACGCGGGCCTCTATGTCCCCATTTTGCCGCGCGTGTTTCCCGTTCCAGCGTCTATATATACAATCATATCGAGGCGGACAAACGAGTTCGTAAGCGCACGTGCAATCGCGCCCTCGATCGCGACGGCATAGTCGCGTTTGCACTTTTACATATACGCATAATCGTATTTATGCGAAAAGAGCGTATGGTATGTGTAATAACGCGGCTCTATTTTCCAAACACGGAATCCCTTCAAACCCGCACGTAGTACCGCATGACTCCGCTTACTGGCGTTTGCATGAAAAATGCAGCAAACGTCGGTACTCAAATTTCAAACAATTTTTCTAGATATATCGCTACCTCACAGCGGTAGCTTTGTTTGCGTGGGAAACATCGAGCTTTTCATGCAAAAGTAATCTAAATGTTATAAACAACCCGAGGATAATATTTTTTAAATACATGAATGGATGTGAGTATGCGTGTGAGGTCACCCGTATAGAAATTGTCGTAGGGATCCAATTGGATTCTCATACTTGTCCCTACTTCCTGATAGGGATCTAATTGGTCATCGCATTGGATCCTGATACGAAAACGTTTCACTCGTATATTGGATTCTAATCGGTATTCCCCATTGAAAATCAAGGATTTCCACGTCATCTAACAGAATCTGATGCAATTCTTGGTGGATGTGGATCCCATCACATTTTCTTTGTTGAATTTTGTAAAGAAAAAATATATAAAAATATAAAATGAGTGAATCTTAAAAGAGTATAAGTCTTTTCGTCAAATAGTGTAAATCGTTTGAAAAAGTGAAAGCGGAAAAACCGATTTAAACACTATTACTGAAAATTCATTGTAATTATCGTTTGTTATATTCGCTCACGAAGCGTGCGCATATATTTTTTCGATTCAAACGTAGTGAGAATTCTCAAACGGCGTTCATCGGGGTACAGTGAAGAATCCCTATAGAAATATGGGTGCATCTTAGGATTCCCCAATAAATCCATACTCGGGATTATAAAAGAATATTTTTTGGGAGATCCAACAAATTCCGGTTGAGAATTTCAAACGAAAAATTCTCAAGCGACGTCAATTGGGGAAAGACGCGGAATCCACTAGAATACCGTTTTGGACTTCCGACGTACGACGTCCCTATCAGATTCTTATCGGAATGTGATAGGATCTGCGGACTCCCTAAAAAAATTCCGACCGGCAGCGGCAAACTTTAAAATCGATATAATGTGTGAATCATTCCAGCAATTAAACACAAATTTGGTAACACATTTAGAACAGTGACTCACCGTTGTTTCATATTATATTGCTTTTTACATGTCGAATTTATATGTCGAATTTTCCGTGAGGTCACTCAAATCATTTTCGACAACAAAAAAAAAATATTAAAAATTAAGCCATATAGCACAGTTTCTTACGAAAAATCAAGAATTTCGCAGCATCTGTTACAGACCAGAGTTGCGAAATTTGTAATGAAAAAGTAATGCATAATTCATTACTTGTTTAACCCTTTAAAGCATACATTTTTCTTTATGTGCACGTTTTTTTGCACTTTTGCTATTGATGACACCCGCTACGTGAAAAATAAAAATTTAAGAGGTATGTTGTAGTAGTTATAGAAGTCCTAGGACCTTGAAACGCATGTACAACCGCCATATTTAATTTAAAAACTCTTTTAAATTGTCGAAATCTGAATTGAATTAGATGTAACACCAGTGTTACACTATGCCGCAAAGAGTTAGCGGGTAATGAAAAAATATTTCATTACCCATTACATTACATTCAGTAATGTAAACAATTTCTATCACTCATCACAATGGATTTTGTAATTTAAAAAATGTCCATTACTCAATAAATTATATTTTGTATTGTAAAAAATTTCCATTACTCATTACATTACATTTTGTAGTGCGAAACATTTTTATTACTCATTACGATGCGATGTAATGACAAAATTTCATTACACATTACATTGTAATGAGTAATGGATATGATAAAGTCCAATGTAATGGGTAATGGAAATGTTTTACATTACAAAGTGTAATTTAATGAGTAGTGGAATTTGTTTACATTACAAAAGTTAATATAATGAGTAATGGAAGTTTTTACATTACAAAATATAAGGTGATGACTGCTGGCATTTTTTTCACATTACTAATGTAATGTAATGTAAAAAACCTCCCTTACTCATTACAAGGTAATATGGATTATTATTCGTTTCCCATTAGGGGCAGCCGATTTTTCGCTGCTTCGAAATAACCCGATGGAAGTACCCACGCATTTGTGGTAATCAGTGGCAGTAACGGTTTTGAGCCGGGTCAAACTGGCCCAATGATAGTAACCAAGTGTTACTCGGCTACCAGTCTGGGTAGCGGTGTTTTCCCCGGGTCAAACTCGGTTACCTAATAGCAGTAATCGTGCATTTCTTGTTCTTCAGAGGCAGTCGCTATATTAATTAAATCATTCTACTTTGGTATTTTCCATTTTCTTTCGAATGACTAGATTGGAAGACACAATGCAATCAATTCAACGATTTCAGTGGATAGCTAAAATAAAATAAAATATTTTCGACCACAATGAAAGATTGCTGAATTTTGTGAAAATGATGAATTTATTGAAATATTATATTTTCTTGTGTATTTGAATATCTCCATTAAGGTTATGTATTTTTAAATATTTGTTCGAAAATTTGTGCGTCTGGAATGTTTATTCTAAGTTCGGAGCATCCATAATTAATTAAAAAGTAAAATTGAGTCCTTGAAAACGATTCATATTATCATTGCAATTATTGATGTTATTGCCATAATAATTTCGTTGAGTCACTGGGTCGATGAAAACAAATAAAGACCCACCTTTCTATGGGAACAAAAAACGAAGCCTGGGTCGTTGTTAACCGCGTTTTCAATTATTTTTATCAACTTTTTCGGTATTGCTGTACGGCGAGTGGAGAAATTGCGTAAAACTTGCACCGCGTACGATATCCTAAAGGTATGGATTCGTTTTTCTCAAGAATGCTGATGGAAGTAAATTTTGTTTTTTCCCCCCTATTTACGTTTATATGCCACAACTGAGAAAAAATCGGGATTGGGAGCTATTCGCAAATGACTTTCACGGACTACGTGAGCGTCGTCTCTACCATTGGATCCTCATCGGCTAGTATATTTTCGTTATATTTAGGGTGTTAAACGAGACCAAGAAACGTGTGGTTACTACTATTGGGTC
Source organism: Ophion obscuratus (assembly GCA_964007375.1). NCBI lineage: Eukaryota > Metazoa > Arthropoda > Insecta > Hymenoptera > Ichneumonidae > Ophion > Ophion obscuratus. Next base: position 8,565,844 of record OZ023318.1, read on the forward strand.
AATTGGCCCGGGGAAACACCGCTACCCCTACTGGTATCCGAGTAACACTTGGTTACTACCATCAAGTCAGTTAGATCCGGGTCACAACCACTAATGCCTCTGGAGACCAAAAAACGCGTGGTTACTACTCAGTTTAACGTGGTCAGTTTGACTGAAGAAAACACTGCTACCCCTACTGGTAGCCGAGTTTTAGTTACTAACATTGGTCAGTTCAACCCGGACCAAAACCACTACTGTCCTCACTGGTGATCAATAAACAAGCGGGTAACTACCCGTCAGGTCAGTTCGACCCAGTGCAAAAACCGCTGCCCCTAATGGGAAACGAATGATAATTATTATTACATTGTAATGAGTAATGGAAATTTTTTACTTGACATTACATTAGTAATGTGGAAAATTCCATTTCTCTGTACCTTATATTTTGCAATATGACAAAATTCCATTACGTATTACATCACATTTTGTAATGTAAACAAAATCCATTACTCATTACTTTGTAATGTAAAACATTTTCATTAGCCAGCAATGGGGAATGAAAATGATTCACATTACACAATGTCATGTAATAGGGAGTGATTTTATTTTATTACATCATGTAAAGTAATGAGTAATGAAAACGCTAACGCATTACGAAAAGTAATGCATTATTGCCCATATGCCCAAACAAACTGTGGTCATACAACTTGAAATTCGAGCACAATTAACAATTTTGGTACAAAAAATTGTGTTCTACTGCTTAGACTTTGAAACCGTTTTTTTTCTCCTCAAAAGCTGTGCAATGGCACTTGTGGCGAATTCAAAGTTAACCTTTTATCAGATATCCTTCAGTTTGGAGAAAAGCCAGTATTCAACATTAATCGGCAACACGTTCGATCCGTAAATACCTGAATACAAATGATTTAAAGGAAAATAAAACAAGTATTGCCTCAGACCCGTGTTTGTCTCGATGATTGGGGTGAAAACAATGCTTGTCAAAGTGTAACTTTTTTCTGAAAAAGAGATGGCAGAGAGTTTCTCATGGCCAAAGGGCTTATGCATAATTGGAGCATAGAACTCCCGTTGTTCCTCTTTCTCCTACTTTCGATCTGACTCCACCTCTCTCTCTCTCTCTCTCTCTCTCTCTTTCTCTCTCTCTCTCTCCTTGCACCACCCTTTTTCTTTCTCCCATGGTTCGATTTCGCAAGATGCCGAGGAGCCTGCTGACCAGTGCTCTCTTACGGTGCATAACTATCCGTGTATGCGGTCCGGAGCACGGGCCAAGCCTTTATGTTCCGAGTATGCCACTGTTACGTAAAAAATGGGGAGTGTACTGTTACAGCCTCGCGTGCCGACACCAGCAGCTGAATTGCTTATACAGACTGTTGGTAATACTACGTAAAAGCGACGGACCATACTCACACACAACACAGTCGAATATATATATATATATATATATATATATATATATATATATATATATATATATATAATTGATGTGTGTATAGAAGACTGCGTGTAACGTAAAACGTTAATAAACGTTAGTATCCGCTGCGAATCGACTTGAGAGTTGCTCCTTCACCTCAACCGTTCTTCGCGACTCTCCTCTCCGTACCCTGAGAGAGCTTTTCTCGTCTCTTCCGCGTGCGTTACTCTCTCGTCTGTCTCTATATATTTGTTCGCGTTCTCATCGAAGAATGTCATGCCTTCTCTCTCTCTCTCTCTCTCTCTCTCTCTCTCTCTCTCTCTCTCTCTCTCTTTCTCTTACCTTCAGTGTCTTTCAGGAGGATCGCCCTCTAACGACGACTATGATCGGTCCCTCGGTATACACGAGGAAAAATTCTCTCTCGGCTTACTGTGTGTGTTCACGATATAAGTGCTCGTTACCGGAACGAGAGCTATATATACGATCGGAGCCGACAATTATCTACGGGTATGTATCGGGAGAAAGAAGTGGCCGTATGGCTTCGCGTGACTTTTTCCTTACCTGGTAGAATACCCTAGTACAGGAGCCAGGTCTCTCGTTAAGCTGTATAAGAATCCTTATAAATCTGCCCGCGGTAGCACACATGGGAGACGCGCCCGCGCGGTGTCTCAACGCCAACATACGCAGGATCGAGAGAGTTCTTCATTTTCAGCAAAAGACGCACTAGACACGTTCAATTAATCGATAGCTCAACGTCTTTTGTTGCGGTTTCACACAAATTACAGTTTTAGTCGATCGCTACCGATACTTTGTTACGAGAATGAAGCCAACGATTAATAAAGAAACTAGGAAATCGTTGAGTTCCATTTGGCAAGTAATGACTATAGAACAAATTATTAAATTAGTCGATCTAAATCGTAATTGCATTCCTCCTTGAATCCTGCATCAATCGCTCCTAAATTGGATACATTCGTTCCACTCGGAATCTTACATTGTTTCTGTACGATGAATTAAATATTACAAACCACTTTAGATATATATTTCAACGCCTATAAATGAAATGTAATCATTTTAATCGAATCAGCACCATAATACATATCTGCGAGAATATTCTTCGGAAAATAGAATTGAATAACTGTCTCTGTAAATTTGAGCGTTGTACAAATGATATTCCCTACTCCGTACAGACATTGTAATGAAGTGTTGGGACATGTTTTTCAATTTTATGTCGCAGTGCTAATCACCATTATTAATATAGCGGTCTAATGTTAAGGTGTTAGATCTACTCGCCTCATCGAAAAAAAGACGCTTTTGGGATTTTTTTGGAACAACAAAAACGCCATTAAAATGAGGTTTGAAGGGTTTTTCTATATGTGTTGATGTACCGAAAGAATAAATGTATGAATAAAAATATCAAATGCCCGCGTAGTTGTAGCTGTACTGAGAGCATTTTTTAGGCGCTCTGTAGGAGGACGCAGAATTGTTATGGATTAGCTCGTAGAAAAAAAAGAAAAGTTTGTCGATTAGATAAGTTTTGCAAGAGTACACACGTTTAACCCCCAATTCGTGAAGGTATTTCGGGCACCTTAATCCGGTGAACCTGGGTCGTTTTCGTCTTTAAATTATTAAACCAACAATTGCAAGTGAAAAAATCTGCAATAATTCATGGTCAATCTTTAGGCCGTACTTCTCAAGGGAAAATAGAGTTTCTTTATTTTTAATTTTGTTTTCATTAAATATTGCAACCTGCGAAGAAAATGATTTTAGGCCGGATGAAAACGACCCTGGTTCACGGATTGACGGTTAATGAAAAAATATGGTTTTTCGCAAAGTAGCATTATTTTGAATAATTTTTTCGCTGAAATATCGGCGTTAATTTGTTTATAAAAAGAGAATTGTTAATTAATCGTTAAAACGGTGTGTACTTCTTCAGACAATCTATCCAAGAAACTATAGTAGAAATTTCAAGTCAATCGGATAATAACTGCCCCAATTATGCGTTCTCCCGATTAGAAAAGCGTATAAAGTTTCCAAACTGAGTTACGAGAATTAGGAGGATTCAAAACTGATTTAGAATTCCACACGATACAATTGAAGCTCTCATTTGAATTCTGCGTGTACCTACGGAGGCATTTTGATAGTAGGTTTTCAGTTGTTAGATCGTTATATTTTTTTTGTAGAATGACTGGACTAAACCACTTCAAATTGCTACTTTCACCGTCTAGGCTGTTTTGTGCGTTTCGGAGCGCCCGGAGGCGCTTCGGAAAATGAGCCTTAAACATTAAAAAAAATGTTCGCGTATAATTCCTATTGTATGTCATTCGTGTGATGTTTCTGCATCATTTAAGCTAAAAACAAGACCAAGACCTTTTTTTTCAAATTGAACGCCTTATGGACTTAGCATTCGAAGACCTCAATTATGATTCTACCTTTCGTACATAATGCCTTGGTTAAATATACGACTCCCTGCAGTGTCTCGCGTCTCTCCGCATTGAATAGAGTCGTTCCCCATCGACACGAGGCAATCTAATCTCAATATGTATGTATGCATCAATATACATATATTTATACACACATACACATTAGGATTAGATTGATATACAGGGTGCCTTAGATACAGTATTACAGTCTTGCACCTCAGATAATATGGATTATAATAAAATTCAAATGAAAATACTTTCGTTTGAAGAAGGAAAAAGGTAGGAATGTCAATTTGACCTTAGGTTCAATCGCCAAGGTCGTGTGAGGGTTGTGGAAAACGTCGTTCGTTGCATTTCTTCATGCGTCGGCGGGACCCAGCCAGATGTCAGATGACATCGGATTGCATGATTTTGAGTGGGTCATAAACGCCAAAGCTGTTTATTCCGGAGCTTAGAGATATAACAGAGAGACCCCAAGGGTCCTAGGCAAGCCGCCTAGAAATGGACGACGAAGGAGCATTCCGTCTCTAGACTTCAAGGAGAACACTCGCAATCATCGTCTTAAAGTCTTGCCTATCTTGTTAAATCTATCAGCCAACAAACGTATTATAAAATTCTGGCCATCCGAAGAAATTATATCAATTAGAACTATTGTTAAAAGATCTAACTCTCATTAACTTTCTCACCAGATCGACTTAAAAGTTTGTCATTAGAACCCTTAATTTTTATTGTATATTCTTTTATCTAACCTTAAGAATTTTTCAAAAATACTGCCGATAATCATTTTTTGTGGAGCTTTTTTTTTCAATCGTGAGACTTTAAAGTTACAATACTGCCGGTATCATCTCTTGAGGTAAGCTTTAAGAATATATAATAGAAAATAAGGGGCCTAATGAGAATGGTTAATGTGATATTCACATTACCGTAACGGTCAAATTGATATTCCTATCTTTTACCCCTCTTGAAACAAAACAACCCTCATTTGAAATATTTTAAATTATAATCCGTACTTTCTGAGATATAAACTTGTTACACTTCATCTGAGACACCCTATATTTTTATCAATGTTAAGTATTTTTGAAATAATTCGACTTCCAGAACCGTCCTCATATTAGCCCATCGCGTCCATTGTCAACGGTATATGAGCCTCAATGTCTTGCAAATCGTTTTTTGATAAATGTCGGCATTTCCATAAGCAGTTCATTTCAAGGATCATCCTCTCTTTAAAATTAACGATTTGTTGGAAAAAAAAGTACGAACCCCTACAACACAACTACAAATGTTGATGGTCAAACATTATATAGATTTATAGTATTGAATATAGATGTAGTGTATAAATTTTGCTTTTTTAAAATATCTTTGCTGCATATATATATATATATATATATATGGGTGCCCGTGTGCGTCCGTGTGTGCGTCCGTGTGTGCGTCCGTGTGTGTGTGTGTGTGTGTGTGTGTGTGTGTGTGTGTGTGTGTGTGTGTGTGTGTGTGTGTGTGTGTGTGTGTGTGTGTGTGTGTGTGTGTGTGTGTGTGTGTGTGTGTGTGTGTGTGTGTGTGTGTGTGTGTGTGTGTGTGTGTGTGTAGAAGTACACAGCCGAATAAGCATTCCATCCACGCAAGCCAATACAAATACATGCGGATCTCTATATCGCGTATATCGGGTATTTATTTAGTGCGAAGGTATCACTCGTTCAAGTCCAAAATACACTTATGCACATACGGACTAAGCTTATAACGTTCCATACAGACAAACACGCGTACATATACTCGGTACGGTGTCTGGTCGAGCTCGGGCGAGGCTCTTAAATTCACGGGGACGAAGCTTAAATCAATCACCGTAATTAACGCTTGCCTTTGTACCGCTACGGAATGGCGATTAGAACGTTCTTGTTGGGTGCGCTCTCTCTCTCTCTCTCTCTCCCTCTCTCTTACCCTCTCTCTCTCTCTCCCTCTCTCTCACCCTCTCTCGCTCTCTCACTCTTGCATGCTTGACACACTATATGCTTTTACCAGACTCACCGGTACATTCTCTATTACTTATTCACTCCTTCGCATCTCTTTTCTCGACTGTATCACTGCAGCTTCAAGTACTCTGTATGTATCAACTTTTCAGTATCAGAGAGGCGTACGATGTATTATTCAGTGAGCGAAATGACGTCGGATACACCCTCTTGATTTTTACGATTTAGTATACGTGTGCTAATGTAGTGTTAGCTTTGACATACTTTACCAACCACTGTACATGCCCACACGCACCCATATATATGTATTTATTTGAGAGGCTTATCGTCGCTCGTCTTCGAATTGCTACCGTGGACCTCTTGACAGCGTCCTCTCGGCACACTTGCTCACTCGCCGTACAAACACACTCGACGATCTTGCACTGCTCGTTTTTTCCTCTTTATAGATGAGCACCGTATATACACTTACATAAATAAACGACTGGACTGCGTTGCATTGCAATTTCCGCAATATAAACGGTCGTGCGACTTCTGGAACATCGTACGCACAGTCACTCATTTGGGAAAGTTCATTGCATAGAGAATCTCGGACTGGTATCGGAAATTTGAGTATTCTGATGATTGCACCAATCACCATTATTGGGCTGCATTTTCGGAGTGTGATGGTAGATAATGGTTTGGTGCAGACCCTCGTACACATGATATACCATAATGATTTATATGTGGGTGTATAGATATTATATTTATATCCGTATATATATGTAGATATACGTTATAGCGGGAAGTAACTGTAATCCATCTGTCCATTCTCTGAGGGCACGAGCCGTGAAGCTAGTTGACAAGCCTATCAAATTGCTCGGCTATTTGCGATCGGGCTCGTTACACGCATTACAATGATACCCTACGCCATCCAGTCATATCTGTCGCAATACGGACGTTAAGCTTATGTATAATACTTGATACTGCATCACACACGTGTATATATTGTATCACGGCACTGTACTTACGCGCGTTATCCGCCACGCGACGATTCACCGTGCGAATCATCCCGTGTATGTCTATATCGCACGCAATGCAGATTAATAATGAGCACGCGACGCAAGATACTCGGTGGTCATGATATTTTACAAATGCCGAAAGGAAAGACGAAGAATAAATTGGAATGCGTTGGTTGGCACGGAGAGTTGATCGTACAAAAAGGCCGATTTAGTTACGGTGAGGCCCATTTTAGTATTTCTCCATTTCGTTGGGGCCCTAGTTTAAACCTTTAGAAGCCGATCACACTTTTTCACTGAAGACTTTTGAAGACTTCAAAAGGTAGTTCGGCAAATCACTGAATTTTTCTAGTTTAAGTGTGCATATAATCCAAATTTTGTATTCTCGAAATTATCGAATCTTAATTCTATGTTATATTTCGATAATACAAACAAGGTAGTCACCCCAGTGGCTGTTAGGATCCTAGTGATCATCATGTTTACACATTGAATAAGTATTTTAAGATAATAATCAGTCCTTCGTGCAGATCTGTCATATATTCGCTCCCGGGAGGTATTTACTACGTCGTATTACATTGTCACATTCGTAAGTAAACGTATTCAAGCATAATCAAATAAAATATATTTAGCTACGATGTCTATCTATCGTTTCAGCCGACTCCTTCATTAGGATGTTGAAAGGAACCGTGTCAGATCTCGGGTGATTTGAGAATGCCTGGGGACTTACGTGCATTAAGTTTGTCTTTAAGTGATTAAGAAGAATCTTAGTTTTGCGTTCAACATAATAATTATAGTTTTAGGCTAATTTCAAAAAGCTTCCATATATGACAATTACTGGTTCAGCAATACAAACACTACCGATTAATGGCCACGACTGTCGATAACTAGGACAAGGTTGGCCAAAAAAAATCTGATGAATCGAATATTAATTTATACGAAATCGGAAGAAAGTAAATATTCGGTTCGTAATTAGCATTGTCGAAGAATCCACCGACCAGTAATTGTCATACCCATTTTCGCAATATACAGTAAAGAGATATACATATAAATGAACGTTGTCAATAACAGGCTACGTCGCGAACACAGGTGAACACCAGTCGATCGAAAAAATATTAGAAATTGTTTTATAATAAAATAGTTGTTTATAATGAGTGAGAATTAATTCGAAAATATTATTTTGACGTAATATCCATAATTAGTTTAATTTTTTTATTGATATAATTGTATGTAAGAGAAATTTATGTTGCAAACTCTTTATCGAATGTTTTAATAAAAAACAAAAAAATTGCGACTCAGTGCTTTAAAATGATGCTGCAGTCTTATATGCAGACATAATCGAGAGGTCTACGAACCTTAACATAATTAGTTAAGGCCTTATTTACCTCTGGATGGTCGGAACACAAAGCTTTTCGGGATAAAAAAATACTAATGAAGTAATCAAAACGAGGTTTAGAGATTTTATTTTATATATCCGTTGGTACTGAAATCAAATTTTTATTTTTCCAAAAAATACAAAATGGCGGCCTAGTGGGTGGTACATAGAGAACGCATCCAGAACGCAGACGCACCAAGAAGAATTTCCTTTCCCGTACGCTACATAAGTTTTGCTACCGAATTACATACGATTATTACAAACTATTTTTTTTTCAATGTTTGCCCCAATTTAAAAAAAAATCGCATTTTCGACTAGAGACAGTTTTTATTTGTTTAAAAAAAAACGTAATGGTTAATCGATTATGAAAATCGTATGAACATCGCTAGAAAATCTATCTAAGAAGCTACAGTCGAGATTCGAAGTCAACCAGTCGAAAAATATACGACCTACGAGACCGCCCGATTTGGAATACATTGCTTCGCAAAAAACCCGTTTAAAGTTTTAAATCCATTTTTCTACATACAGTCCGACTTCCGAATAAGACACCCGGCAATAAGAAACTTTCCCCAGTTTCTCACTCGAGCGCTTCCCCCACTCCGACTCGAACTCCCAGCTCGAGAATGTTATGCGCGGAACCTCTGGTTAAGAGGGAATGATATCTCATCGCGGTCGGTATGTTAGAACAATTATAGATTCCCAAAAATCTCGAAAACGTTTTTTCAGATCCCGTCGAAACTTTGCCAAACGACGTCAAATAGATAGACGAACAGCTGTCTTCCCGTCAAATTTTCTGAATTTGAGAAAAAAAAATGTAGATTGGCTTATCATAAGCCAATCTAGTTTTTTTTCTCAAATTCAGAAAATTTGAGGGGAAGACAGCTGTTCATCTATCTATTTGACGTCGTTTGGCAAAGTTTCGACGGGATCTGAAGAGCCGTTTTCGAGATTTTTGGGAATCTATAATTGTTCTACCATACCGACCGCGATGAGGTATCATTCCCTCTTGAGAAACCGGCCTGGGAGAGATTATTCAGGCAAAATAGAGTGAACGTTGTAGTGTAAATTGATGTGTGCATGCGTGCGTGAATATGTGTATGTGCGTGTGTGAGTTTAACAAAAATATAGAAGTTTATTAGAAATTTTTTGTATTCATTAAAAAGATACATAAATGTGTTGACAGGATTTCATATAAAATAAAAACAAAGATAAGGGTGTTTACAGATTTTCATACAAAACAGCAAAAGTTTCCGAGACGTGAAGAAAAGCGTTTTTGTCTTGTTGCGTATTATTTTGATCCGCAACGCACTCAACTCACGGTGGAATATTTTCGAGAGAGTCAAACTCTGCCATTGAAGATGAATCCTCAGAGATATTGACTTCTTCTTCTTTTATATAAATGGGATAAAACAATATGGACATAAAGCTCTTTGTTTAAATGATCACCTTGTGGCGCAGATTCTGTAATATTTTCTTCGACTTGTATACTACAGTCTGATCTCTTACGCTTCTTTACAGTTTTGGTCATTTTATAACAGTTAATAGTAATTCAAATACAGTAGTACACAACAATATTCAATAATATGTATATTAACGTGAAACAAAAATTCGCTAAATAAATGTCCACACGCAGTCGAAAACGTTTTCGCATGGGCGATGTGAATACTAAGTTGCAACTCGTTCGAGCGAGTTTCTTGTTGAGAGGATCGCATGAGAAAAAGAGTGAGAGAGACAGACAGAGGTAGTGAGCGCGAAGCGCGCGCCTGGTGGGGGTATGCGATGTATCAGAAAAACTCTTCCCCTCGGGGGCTTTTGGTTTCTTATTCGGAGGTCTGACTGTATCTTAAAAAATGTTTCCACCTAAAATACCTTTTGCATACCACTTTCGAGATGCTTATACATCATTTAGGTCAACGAAAATGAATTTTTTTACAAGGCATATAAGGCCTCAAAGCAGTTTGAACGCATGTGACGATTAGTAGGCCGTTCCCATGGCGATTACTAGACCAACCATCATGGTGGCATGACGATGGCCCGACAATAACGTTTTATAACGTTTATGAAATATTTTCTTGAAAACTGTAGCAGGCACGAGATGTCACGAAAACGTTCTTCTTCACAATAAAAAAAAAAACTGCATAAGAACGTCTTCAAAAATCTTCTCACTTCCCAAGTTGAGCTATATAAATTAGCAAAGTCGAGCGATCTGCTTAAGGAGTAAGGCCACTGTAAATTTTTTGAAAAATCGATTTTTTTTATTGGCTTAAAAAATAGTTTAAACCCTCTAGTTTAAAAATAGTTTAAATCCTTTTAACTTCTTTTTTCAATTTTTCCAATAAAAAACTTTTCGCAAAACTTTAAACGCGTTTTTCTCGAAACATGGTTTTTCAAAATGGCACGCAGCATAACTCGAACAATTTTCATTTCTTTTACTTGAAATTTTAACCAGATGTGAACATTTACATTATCTTGAGAATGTCGATCGGAATTTTCAAGAACTTTATTTATTGATTTTTTATTAACAAAAAACTTGCCGTTTTGTTCGTCAAAAATCAATTTTTTTTTTCAAACGCACGCCAAATCCACAAAAATTGATACTTTTTAAAATCCGATCGACATTCTCTAGCTATAGCCCTCTAGATTAATGGTTTTTTTTTTTTGTTCTAGATTCAAAAGTGCACCAGTGGTGCTGCGTGCCGCGGAGCCCTGGAAGCAAAACATGTCCCGGGAAGATAGCTGTGGAACCGCCATTTTGTTTTTTTTTTACTGTAAAAAAATTTTATAATAAAGTTTAATGTATGCCCGATAACACCATTAAAAGTTTTTTTTTCAAATACCTTCAATTTCGGGAGCAAAAAATTAGTGAAAAAACCTTTTTTTTGGGCCGTTACAGTGGCCTTACTCCTTAAGGTGACGATTACTGGACCGACTACCTCAAGTATTTAATTTCTAAATGTCTATCCATCATTTCAAATTTGGGAGATATAATATCAGGATTCAGAGACGATGAAAGCCCAGAACAATTACTTTGTTCCTGTCAAATTAGAAACATTTTCAATTTCCATTTTTCTTCATACCTAACCGGGTCTTTGATCGGTCTCCCTAACCCTCCCGTAAATTTAACCATTTAACTTTAATATCCTTGTATCGAGCTTTAGATGAGCTTTATTGTGGTGATAGCTGCTAGAACAATCACGTTCAAACCCTTGAAGCGCCCAAACTTTATTGTAGCTGACAATTTTCCACACACATTTCCCTTTTTTGCTATTCTATAAGAATTAGTTTGTCCCATTTCTTAAAAATAATGCAAGTATCCAGGCATTTTTTATAGTTAACTTATCTGGATGGCTGAATGATGGGTTATGAATTGGTCTACTGAAGTGCTCCGTTAATTTCTTAATTATGAGTAATTTCTTGGTCATGAGAAGAGGCTCAATTAAAGAGCACCGTTATCATAATTTTTAGGCCGTGCATCGCATCTGCGAACGTTTGATAAATTGCCACATTCGTTGTAACTCGGGAAGAACCGAGCTCGCGATCGAGTTCAAATGTGCAAGTAAGCGTAGACAATCAGAAACACGATTCACTGTAACGCGGTCTATCCCAGGGTTTTACCACGTTCAACCAGCCTCCACCACGAGAATGTCAAAATCAGTTGTGCGATCAGCCGATTGCAGTGAAAAATAAAGCTTGCGGTTGTTTCAGCCGTAAACAATTGCGGGGTCGGCTTTGATGTGAATAGTTGATCAAATGTTGCAAATATGAGTAAATGAAGAATTTCAATGACGGTTAAAGAATCGAAGTTGTTTGTGCGCTCTGCATTATTTACCGTTTGTTGTGATTTACGCAATACTCTTTTCCAAAAATGCCGAGTAGTGTAATGTATCGACACACATAACTTTGAAAGTGTAAGTCGAAAACAGTGCCCGATTAAAGTTGCTCTCGTAAAGGCATGCTTTAAAATCGTTTATGCTTATCATGCATCCTAACGGCATGAAAGATGCAACCCTAGTGTCTACTATAGAAAATAAATGTCCACAGATACTAGTTCCTAACAACTTACTCGAATTACAATAGAATTTTTAGTAACTTCTAGTTGGGAACTAATAGTCCATATCAAGCTGTTCGAACGTTCGAACCAGGCTATGGAAGTTCACACGACGAAAATACAGCTCGGCGTTTATTCGAAAGTTCTGAAATTTCCGCTTCGATAACGGGAATTAATGAAGAATTGATAAAGCGATATCATGTTGTTTTGCAGGTTATTTCATGTGGTTTCAAAATCAACATACCCAAATTTCGCAAATACACTGAAGATACTGCACCAAAATTTATCGAACTCTACTCGTGGTACCTCATGCCAACAACAGTATATAAATTTCTTATTCACGGTCACGGAAGTGTGGAATCTTCGTTACTTCCTATCGGACAAATGTCTGAAGAAGCTTAGGGATCATGTAACAAGTATATTAAAAGATTCCGAGAAGATTTTTCACGAAAATGTGACTACATCAAAAACATAGAAGACATTTTTTGCAGACTTTTAGTAACGTCAGATCCATTAATTTCCAGTTTGCGAAAACTTCCTCCAAAGAAACTAAGATCGTTATCCCCATACGCGGTTGAACTATTGATTCTACCTTCAGTTACAGAATCAAGTCAGATTTCTTCAAATAATACGAGCGATGCATCTGATGATGATGACAAGTCATTGGACAGTGATTAATTGGAAAAGATGCTAAAATTATATCGATTAGAAATGAAACAATTAAAGATATATATTATAAATGTTTATTGTCATTGTTATAATGATTAATTACTATATTCCAATCCTCTTCTTCCCAAATCTTCAAATGTCAGCTGTCATTACATTCTCCATTTAATTTATTCACAATCATAATTTCCAAAATTTGACTTTATATTCATTATCAGCAACGTTGAAGACTCATAAAAAAGTGAATTCCGTGCAAATTGAATTGACGGTCCACAAAGTAGCCATCCACATCGAATCCACCATTTAGTATTTTTCGGAATATTTTTACTTATTCGTAATCAGTGACCTCGAAAATCTCTATGCAGGAAATTTGAAAGAAATTTAATTATTATTCGCCATGGCGCCATTTTTTAGCTATACTGGAGCCGCGATGTTTTTTTCGAAACTTGAATTTGAATACGTTGTCAGCGACCCCGAACACCCCCGAGTCCAGACTTTCACCCGAATTGAATACGTTTTTGAAGAAATTTTCCGCCGTATTGAATCCGCCATTTTGTTTTTCTAAATTTTGACTTCGAATTCGTAATCAGCGACCCCGAAAACTCCGGAGTACCGACTTTCACCCGAATTGAATACGATGTTGACTTTTGGGCGGCTATTTGGGGTTTGGGACCACTGTGCATTCCTCTCTACGGAAGTTTCGTCACTTGAATGTTAGAGACCATAGGTTGGGGGCATCAGCTACCAAGCTTCAAAGAAACATCATATACACATATTTATGTAGCACGTTGAGTAAAATTACCAGCCACTTGAATGAAACTTTTCACATCCTTACTGGCAAATCTGATCACTCTAATAGTTTCAGATTTCACGGTGAAATCGTTGAACCTACAACTGCCCTTCCCTTTTCCTCCGCCTGATATCTGTCCAAAGTTCTGAGTCGTGCTCTTAAAACTAGCAGTGGTCTAGCCGGTCGGACAAATTACCGAAGTCTTCATGCCACATAGACGTATATATTTCTATGCCTACATACAAGTTGCTCTATGCGTAAAAATGCCATACGGGACGTCTTCATCTGGTCGGGACGAGTATAAGACGTCGAGAGTTGGAACGACCGGAAAGCATCGTCGCCACGTGCGTAGGTATACGAGTACTCCTTTATACCTTCGACAATTTACCGCGTGGCCTCGACCTTCAATGTACGCTCAGCACATTCCATTTCGCAATTCACGTACACCGATACATCGACAGGTGTTTAAATTCAAACATCACGTTTCGCATCCTTCATTCGCGATCGCCTATCGATAATTGCTTCGCGTTATATAGCACATGTCGACTCGATGCGCGTCTACATACAGATTGCTCAATTTTCCGAGAGCTTGTCACAGCGGACGATATCGAGTACGCTCGCGGGAACGAGTCAGTGGAACGCAACGAAGAATGTAGCGAAAATCTGTTCGAACTTTGTTGCAGCGTATTCCTTACAAATGATGTTTCTTTTCATTATTTCCGTGGAAGAAGCATTGTGGCTTTATTACCTTTCTGTTCGTATTGTGCTTCCCTTTCTTTTTTGTCCAACATTTATCACTGATTTTAAAGTACCTGAGAGACGCGGCTAGCGTATTGTCAGTAGTCACTTTTTCCTAATGCACGACTGTATCGCACTTCTACGGGGGTACGAGAAAACACTGAAGAATTTGTGTCGGTCAAGGCAGCTAAATTTGTACTGACTTTTCGTTGTGGTACCATTGGTCATCCATGCTAGTATAGGCTCCTTGACATCGGAGATTGTCGAAACGACACATTGACAACGTACGCACTTTTTGGCACAGTGTAAAACAATTTCAGCAGGACTTCACGTCAATGGTAGAAAAAGTTCTACCATCAATGTCAATTCACGTCAATGGTAGAAAAAGTTCTACCATTGACGTGAAGTCGTGCTGAAATTGTTTTACACTGTGGCGGACGACAAAAGAAACTGCCAACGCGGATTCGCGTTGGTTCGTGCATACATTTATTTCCCACGATATCGATCGATTCCAACGATAAAATACGTATATAGGAGTGGATAAACGTACAAGATTGTTGAAGGAATGTAAAACGAGCGATCTCCATAGCTGACATACGCTGTCTCTCTCGCTCTCTCCCTCTCTCTCTCTCTCTCTCTCTCTCTCTCTCTCTCTCTTTCTCTCTCTGCTAGTCGTCGATCTTGTGACTTAAAAAAACCTCCGGGGAGGTTAAGGAAAGATCCCGTGCGATCTGGAGCGGATTACTTCTCAAGTGGAAACATCGTAGCCATATATCCAACACGACTTTCCAGAAAAACCATCGCTATAGGTGTATCCAAATAACATCGATATAAGGATTGGAATCGATCTGAAAGTTGAAGAATGAAAATTGATCTGGAAAAGCTAAAAAAAAGTTGATGGTCGAGTGGTTTGTCAGTATTTCATTCGTGACTGAGTAAAGAGACTGTTGTTGTCTTGAGCAACATATACGGTCTCAAATCAAAGGAGAGTTATCTCGTATTTTGCGACATACCGCTATATCCACACATTATGATAGACATCGAGCCAAGATGACGTACGCGCAAACAGCTGTGTACGCGAGTGTGCATCCTCATTCGAACACGATGGCAATTGCGAAAAATCCAAAATATTAGGCATCGCAGTTCCATAACGATAAATCAAGGAGGACAGCCAAAACTCGTGAAATCTCGACGAGTATACGGTATTTCGATTGTATATGTCTGTATACAGGAATCGCTTTTTCTACTTTGTGCCAGTACAACCAGATCGCGCGTAAAAGTTATCCCCTCTCTAGTCTCTTACGCGCCCATCACACAATCATAGTAGCGCGTGTCCGCGAGCGAGTGACGATCGTACATCTTCGGAAGGAGCCGAGCGCGGTCGAATTTTTCCGACCGCGCCTTCGGCAGCTACACCAACACATGGACGCTGAGCACGTTAATGTGCGGCCAAGCCGAAACGAAAAAAGCTTTTCTTTTCTTTTCGAAACGAAAACTTCGAGGGAAAAAGCAATCTGAGCACGAGGCTTTTAGATGATTTCAACGCTTATTGAGCTCTTGATTCTCTGCGTTATTAATATATACAAAAAAATGTATCGCGCACTCTGATCGGTTATTTTATTAGTTTGTGCGTTAATTTAAAAATAATAATAAATCTATATTACAACTTATTTATCTTCTAAAAAATGTTTGCGCTTTACTCAAACATAGGGACGGCCCTATGCCAAATAATTTGTAATTCATAAAAGTAAGCGGAAATATATTTATATTCGTATTATTATATCCATTCCCATATACTTTCATCAAGCGATAAAGCATTATCCCCAAAAACAAGCGAATAATCCATCCGGCCGCGAATCGTAAGTACCAGAAAGTGCACATATTCTACAAGCGATTAGATGGTCCCGTGGGTAGGTTCCTGGCTTCGGTGCACAGGGGCCCCTATTGCAAATTTTTCTCCAAATGTTTCATAATTTCTCATATTTTAGTCATATTTGAGATTTTCGGAGAAAAAATGATTTAAACCAGATTCAAGATCTGGTATATTTCCCAAAAACACATCTTTTTTAATGAAAATTCATGATTTCTTTTTTTTCCGGGAAATTTCTCTTTTCCCTATGACCTGAATGAACGGCTGCGGAGATATTCAGAGAAAATTTTAAGACGAAAAAAGGAGATTTTCGTAAAAAAAACTTATTACATTTTTTTATCCCCCATAATTCTGAGAAATAATGATTTTCTGAAATTTTTGCAAGCATTATTTTCCTTAAGGGGTAACAACATTGTAACGGCCTGCTTGGCTTATTTTTGGGGATGACGCTTTTCCACCACGAGGAGGTATGAGGATTAATATAATAATGCCAATATAAATATATTTCCACTTACTTTTATGAATTACCATTTATTTGGCATAAGGACGGATGTAAGTAAAGCGTAAACAATTTTTTATAAAATAAATAAGTTGTAATTTAGATTTATTTTTATATTTAAATAAACGTATAAACTAAAAAAATAAACGCTGAGAGTGCGCGATACATTTTTTTGTATACATTAATAACGCAAAGAATCAAGAGCTAAATAAGCATTGAAATCATCTAAAAGCCTCGCGAGTACCGTCGGGTGATGTCACGCGCAAGTCGTGCTCAGATTGCTTTTTCCCTCAAAACCTTCGTTTCGGCTTGGCCGCACACGAACGTGCTCAGCATCCATGCGTTGGTGTAACTGCCGAAGGCGCGGTCGGGAAACTTCGACCGTGCTCGGCTCTTTCCGAAGATGTCCGAGCGTCGCTCGCTCACGGACACGTGCTACTATGATTGTGTGATGGGCGCGTAAGAGACTAGAGAGGGGGTAACTTTTACGCGCGATCTGGCTGCACTGCTTTGTGCCTCTTATTGCTTCTCTCTGTACAGTTACCACATCACGTTTCCTTTTCGCACAGTGTGGCGCTCAATTTAACCACGCGTTTGATTTTTTACGCGTTTAAAAGATCTGATAGAAAAAAAAAACGTCAAACGACCGATTTGTATTATCAGCACTGAAATTGCGAATGCCGGGTGCAATGAGAAACGTGACTATTATGCAACATTGTAGTACACGCCCGATATATGTCGCAACACTAAACTGCCGATTATACGTGTAGATGTAGATATATCCTGGGCGATATGGATAGTGGACAGTGAGCTACAAGGACAGTGAGCTACAAGAAAACGTCCGTTTGAGATTTCTTAGGTGTCTGCATTGAAACCCGCTGTTCGGCTGTAGGTGTCTCTAGGTGTTTTCTATTTTCGTACGGACAGATGTTACTAATGTTACCTCGAATGGTGACCCTGTACCACAAACTTCCAGCCAAAATACGTTACATTTAGTTAAGGCGGTATTCCCGTCTAGAAGCTTGTTTTTAAAAGTAATTTTTAGGAAATTTATTTATTTTCAATTTAGGAAATTTATTTATTTTAATTTTAGGAAAACTATCAAACCTACAGTGCCGGGGTTTTTGACGCATGTTAAGACATGTGTCAACCAGTTACACAAATTTTTATGAAATACTTTATTGAAGTCTATACAGGTTATGCAGGTCGTGGCATGAGGCGCTCGTTCAATCGGGTTGCGGCAATCTTAGTCGTCTGAAACAGAAGAACAATTTTTATTTTAAATTTATATAACTGTAGTTATCGTCTGAACTAGAACTGAGTAAGTCCGAATTTTTTATCGGAATCGCAGCTTTTCAAAATTAAGGTTTAATTTTCCCCTGAAATTGTCAACTAAACATGAGAGCGAGGCTAAAATATTTAATCTATCGGTATCATTCTAGCTCAGACTATAGGTGAAGGTTCCCTCGAAATGTGTGCAAAACCCGAAGTCAATCGGTCCAATAGTTTTTGAGAAAAACGTGCGCCCGACTTGAAAAATGTCGTTTCGAGAAAAACCCCGTGAAAAACGACGCAACCGACCCAACCTCGAGCCAGCGTCACGCCAATCACTGTCTACCATTGGCCGATGAACGGCAGCACTACCGGTTTAGTGTTGCGCCACGGTAGGAGTGATCTCTTCGGCCCAACGCTGGGATGTACGGTTGGCCAATAGTAGGCTTACTGGAAATCCTAACAGTTGGCCGGGTATTGGCCCAACGTTGGGCGAAAAATGACGCAACCGACCCAACCTCGAGCCAGCGTCACGCCAATCATATTCTACCATTGGCCAATGAACGGCAGCACTACCGGTTTAGTGTTGCGCCACGGTAGGAGTGATCTCTTCGGCCCAACGCTGGGATGTACGGTTGGCCAATGGTAGGCTTACCGGAAATCTTAACAGTTGGCCGGGTATTGGCCCAACATTGGGCTAAAAACATCACGATCATTGGCTGACGGTTAGCGTGATCACCGGCCCATAGTAGGGCTAAGGTCGGCTTCATATTTTTGGCGCAATATTCGGGCTAGCGTTGGCCCAGTATAGGGTTTTCAAAATAACCTCAATTTTTCTTTCAGAGACAATGCATCGGTCCTTATTCCCGCACATGGATTAGATTCAGAAGTTTCTGTGCTCGATGATTGCTCATCGGGAGAGTTATTAGATTCACTATACTCGTTATGCACAATCACTTCGTGGAATGTTTCCAAATTTGTTTCACTATTTATTACTTGTCCTTTTGTTTCGTTGCCTCTGATCCTACCCTGCTGTAAAGAGTCTTCTAATTTTTGTCGTCGTTTTAACACTCGGCGTTTCTTAATACTGTCATAATACCTCGGCATTTTTTTAATACACCACAAAACTAGTATAAATCAATTTTATTTTTAATAAACTGAATTTCAGATAAGAGTAATGAGTTTTTATTATCACAGGACGTAGAAAATTGCGTGCAGCGATAATACAAAAATATACAATAACCCAACGAACACCCAACCTTGGGCCAAATATCGATTACCAACTGTCAGCCAACTATCGGGTCCCAGTGTTGGCCCCGAACATGGGCCAATCGGTTGATCATGGGTTTGCCAGTCTACAATTGAAGCTCGGCACACCATCGAAGAGCCAACGCTGGGCCAGTACTAATTAATGACCATCGGCCAACCGTCGGGGCGAGCGCAGGCCCTGAGTCTGAGCCAATCGTTTGACCGTGGTTTTGCCAATGCTTTTTTACGTATATACATATATACGTTTATACGTAAAAAAATTCTTGTATAGTCCATACACACACACACACACACGCAACACACACACACACACACACACACACACACACACACACACACACACACACACACACACACACACACACATATACGTATACACGTAAAAAAGCATTCTTGTATATATGTATGGAATATACCGTTCAAAGCCAGTGTTGGGCCAGGATTGGCAATTCGTCAGTTTGCCATGCTAAAAATAAGCGTTGGCAAAACCACGGTCAAACGATTGGTTCAGACTCAGGTCCTGCACACGCCCCGACAATTGGCCGACGGTCATTAATTAGTGCTGGCCCAGCGTTGGCTCTTCGATGGTGTGCCGAGCTTCAATTTGAGACTGGCAAACCCACGATCAACCGATTGGCCCATGTTCGGGGCCAACACTGGGACCCGATAGTTGGCTGACAGTTGATAATCGATATTTGGCCCAAGGCTGGGTGTTCGTTGGTTTGCCATGCTTCAAATGAGCACTGGCAGAATCATGGCCAAACCATTGGCCCGTATAAAGGACCAACACTGGGTATTGGTGGTTGGTGCTGAATATCGTACCAAGCGTCGGCCGCATGTTAAGCGCCGGCAAATTTTTCACGGGACGCGTTTGAAGTTTGCTATACATTTAGCACTAATACGGCTGAACTAACAGTGTGTAACAACTGATTTGAGTAACTTACCCTTAATTAGCTATACCGGAACCATATAGAACACTTTACTCAGCTTCAAAAAAAGAATATTGAGCCACACTCGCTTCTCTTCTGGTGGGCTGCGCCTCTTAAGATGCTGTAGACGCCCGTCTGTTGGACCGTTGTATAAGCTCGTTGTCTCTACACTCTGCGTGTTGTTTTGCGTTAGGGCCGATTTTGATTCCCAATACATCCATAATATCAGGTTGATAAAAAAGTATTGTCCCAATAATTTCAATATAATTTATTTATTTATATATCTTATACAAAACATTTCTAATCAACAATATATTCGCCATCGGTTTCTATGACACTCGACCATCTAGTTGGCAACTCATTTATTCCCTTTGCCCAAAACTGCGGCGGCTGGAACTCAAAGAAATTTGAAATATCCCTTCTGAGATCGTCGACGTTTTTGAAAGTTTTATGTCTCAAATATGCCTTTAAATGTCTGAACAAATGGTAGTCAGATGGCGTGATGTCGGGAGAGTATGATGGATGAAGAACGGTATTCCAGTGAAGCTCAGTGATTGCTTTGTGGGTTTCCTTCGCGACATGGGGTCTCGCGTTGTCGGGGAGAAGGTGCACAGTCGCGCGTCTTGGCCGTTTTTTTCTTATAGCTTTTGCCAATTCCTGGAGATTCTCGATGTATCGTGTAGTGGAGATCGTCTTACCTACAGAGAGAAAATTGTGAAACAACATTCCCTTTGCGTCCCAGAAACAGCACAACAAAACCTTTTGTGAGTGATGATCAGATTTCGATTGGTGTGGCGGTTTTTCTCCGATAGGAAGCCAGTAGGCTAAATGCGTTCTGTTATCATACAAGACCTTGGAATTTCCAAAAATCAATTTGTGGTTTATTTTTTTATTGCGTAAACGCTTGACTTTGATTTGGTTCAAAGATTTTGTAAAAATTCTAAAAATTGACCGAGTTATGACGATTTAAGTGGTGCAGGTCAGAACGCCCCGTTGCGTTACGGCCCTAGTGCTGCGCGGTGCATAGTATGGTTTCTAAAGGCATTGATATGACTTTGTCCAATCAGGCTGATTGATTGTTATACAGTGTAGAAATTGCAAATTGAAGGTATGAAAAATAATTGCGATTTTATCTCAAGCAAGTGGTCCATACTCCAAGGCACTTTCTTACGATTAAATTTTGCGAATAACGATTGGGACGAAAGCGTGCATTTCATAGATAGAAATTTTAAATAAAAGGTGTTTAATATTTTTACTAGCTCTGTTAGTAATGGGGATATAAGCGACGAAAATTAATCGCATCGCCTCTCACTTATCGTTTCGTCCCTTTCACTTATCGTACCGTATTTCTCAAAAAAATGTTCCTTGCTCATATCTCCATTACTTATGGAGCTAGCGAAAAAAAATGAGAGACATTTTTTATTGTCAATTCGAAAAGAAACATCTTTTATTTCAAACTTTCTTCTACAAAAGGCACTTTTTTGGTCACAATTGTCATAATAATAATTAAATAGTTTATAATGGGAAAAACGACTCTAGAACAAAATGAACGTCTTAATCGTATTGCCCGTACCCGAAACGAAAATGAACCACCGAAAATATTGAGCAGACCTAAACATTTATACGAAAATTATATACGGAAAAAGTGAATTTGGTACGTTTTCTTCTCTTGCGTTTATTTCGAAAGTATACTTTGCAATTCGGCGTACGTCATATTTCAAAATCTAATCGTCCGATTTGGTTCAAATTTGGATTGGACATATTTTATAACATATTGACCTGTATCAATTGATCATATTGTATAAACTGATAATATTGTACATATTGATCTGTTTTTTCAACTTTAAGGTTATGCATACCCCTTAAACCTCTGTAACTATGGGAGTGCTACGATTTCAAATCAATATTTTCGAAACACATTCTCAAAAGCCCACACTATAAGAAAATGCAAAAAACAATTGAATTTTTAAAGCTTCTTAACGGTAATACCGCCTCAAGGAACGTACCTCGAACGAGCAAGTGAAAAGTATTGTTTGTCCGATGTATACTTCTGCACTACTTTGATATGAAAAAAGAGTAGCTGAGAATCTCCGATTGCTTACACAGACTTATGGTGAATCCGCACCAACCAAAACCTTATGTAGAGATTCATTTCGACATTTCTAAAATGGTAATTTTTATCTTCACGAAAGCCGCGACCAGTACAGCCGAAAACATTGATGAAATGGCGAGTCGTAAACTCTGCTGGATGATAACTCTTATCAAACGCGTAAAGCATTGGCTGATCAGCTCAGTTTTGACAAGTGAAAAATATCCCGACGTTTGCATACCATGAGGAACATACACAAACAAAAAAATGGCTGCTACACGAGCTAAGCGAGAACGCCATTGCAAATTGACCATTGCATTACCATTTCTTTACTTGCGAGGCACAGGAAAAAAGTATTTTGTAGCGTACTGTAATTGGGGATAAAAAATGGATTTATTTTTACTACCCTTAACGCATAAAAACAGGGGTTGATCCTGACGAGTCATTAGCCGCGATGCCAAAATGGAATATCTATGGTCACGAAATCATGCTGTGAATATATGGAGAAAGTTAGGGGGCGTACACAAATTACGTAACGCCAAATTCTCCAATGTTCGATCCCCTTCCCCGCTGCGTTCCAGAACCGTAACGCCTGGCCGAACCCCCCTCCCGACCTCTATTTTATTACGAAACGGGTGCGTGAAGGACGACGGTTTGAACATTTTTTTCTTCTTCTAAAGCCCTTTTTTGTTCAAGCAGTCTTTAAAAGTAGTAATTATCAACATTCTAAAAATGGGCCACGTACAACCTTAGTCACTGCGATTGCAAAAAATTAAAAATTGAAAATTGATTGATGAAAATTGAAAATTGATGAAAAAATTAAAAATTGAAAATTGATTTATCAGTTTTTGAGCATTCGCTGGGACAAAAGGTCGAAAAAAGTTGTTTCGAGAAAAAGACGTTCAAAGTTTTCGTTCCATTTTTCTTGATACAAAGTTAAGTTTTTTTTAGAATATTGATACTTCCATTAAAGTATCTGGTCTCGGGTGATATGACGGTTCATCATCTTCATTATGTTTCACAAAATAATAAGACCCTCCACTTCATCTATTGTGACCGATGCGATACCTGTAGTAAGGACTGAGGGTCCTGACCGGTCACGCTACCTGTTCTCACTAAAGTGACTGTAACTCCATCAGCTTCCGGAGGTTTGACCTAAAATTTTGCCAACATATTTTTGAATACATGTGCTTTCAAGAATTATTTTAAAAAAGCCAAAAAAAAAATTTTTTAAATTATGCTTGGGCCCGAGTCGAAAAATAAAAGTCTTATTTTCCGGCGTGTTTCACGTCGAAAACCGGCCGGAAAAGCGAACCATTCCGGCCAGGCTTTGCAGGCCAAAAACACGCCTGAACTCTGGATTTCGGTTTCTCCGTCAGCCGGCTTGCTCGGGCCGAAAACACGCAGAAATCTGGAATTTCGGTCTTCCGATCGAGTATCAATATTTGGTAATATAATGAGTGATAATTAGTGCAATTCGAACTTGCTTCCTCTTAAATCTCTACGATAATAAAGAAGATCTTTGTCACCGTGTTTTTTTTTTATTCCAAATAATTAATTTATACCGAGCCTTGAGTAAATTAGTTAGGAGTTAAAGTGATGTAAAATTTAAGCTTCGATTAGCTGAATTCTGCCAATTGTTGAACTGCTCTTATGAGTTCGAATGATCAGGAGGATTTAAGGTAAGCAAATACTGGTCTTGTGGCGGATCTACATCTAAGAAATTAGTTCGATGTGTATATATCGACCGCGTGCGTTTAGTACCTCCATTCACTGAGTTTTGCGGGAAATAAGCGTTTCCTGGTGGACATAGACAACAATTCAGCTAATTCTAGTCACACCGAGGTTGGCCATAGAAATAATTTTGATGTCCGTTTTGCTAAGGCCCCTGAATAGTTAGTACACCAAATGGACCAGGTAAGTCATTCGTTTTCGCCATATAATTAATATGTCCTTCTACCAGTGATTGAGGTACTTGTTGGGGATGATAGTAGGGCGTCGGTGGTAGCGGTCGGTAAGGTAGCTGTGCTTCATTTTGAATATTATCACTGGGCAGGGCTGGGCACGATGTATCTGTTATTATATCGTTTCATTAACTTACTAATAGCATACACTATAGAATACATAAAAATACATTCTAGAAACATATATTTCGTGAAAATTTCATAGATAGGAGAGACCAGAGCACGACGGCCCACTTAAGCCATTTCTTGTAATGCTTTAGCACCTGGTACAAGTACGCTTGTTCTATCTTGAACAATTTTGTCGTCACATTACCATGATTTAAAAAAAAGAGAGAAAAATACCTCTAAAAAATGGTAAAAAAATCTTGAAAATTCACTTTTTATGACCATGGATAAGAAAATTTGACTCATATTGAATGAATCATCGATAGAATATTTGATCAAATTTTTAAAGCGGTCCCTCGTACTCTGGGTGGGCAAAGTGCATTAATAATGAGGGTAACATACTTCCTTTTTCAACCTCACGCCCGAGAGTAGCACAAGTTTCTTTTACGCTATCATTTCCCTCTACATTAGCGAATGCACCGGTGGCTACAGCAGTAGAAATAGTTTGAGCCAATTCCTTTAGTTTTTTCCTGGTGGCTCATCAGAATTTTCTGTTCGCTGTTTCCTTTTTGATGCTGCTGTAATGATCGAAAAAATTGTACTGTGAACACGGTAATAATAATAATAATAATGGGTAAAATTGTCATGTTTTCTTCTTACCAGCACCTTTTAATGGCTCTTCTGAATAATCTCCATTTTCAGGATCATCCCCGTTGCTACTCATCATTTTTTATCCAATTTTTTTGTGACACCTTCAATCGCAATAGTATTATCACCTGTGTGGAAAATATTAATTCCATTCGAAAGAAAGATAAGAATGGAATTGTTTTTAAGGAGAAAACAAAATAAAATACGAATTCCCCGATGCGAATAATTAATGAGATTTACGTCAGTTCATATCTTTGGGCCTCAGATTATTTTCGAGGTGATTAG
The DNA here is from genome assembly GCA_964007375.1 of Ophion obscuratus. Lineage (NCBI taxonomy): Eukaryota > Metazoa > Arthropoda > Insecta > Hymenoptera > Ichneumonidae > Ophion > Ophion obscuratus. The sequence goes on from OZ023318.1 coordinate 8,591,166, forward strand.
ATGTAGTTGCTGTTGAAGTAACTCGTGATTTTTGTGCTATCGTCGATATATTCACTTTGTGCACTCTTTTTCTGACGCTCTGCATATAATAATTGATCACATCGTTAAATTCAGCAATGTCGATGTTAACATCGCATGTATTTGTTATGAATCCTGTAATAAAAAATATGCTAATGAGTTGTCACCAATGTTGATATCTAATACATATAGATATAATTTATACCAATTATGGCCTTTCGAATGATTGGATCCATTCTTCCTGCTGACGATATTTTCATTAACTCTTCCTCAGACATTACTTGCAAGACCAGTTCTCTCTTTAACGTTAGTGTTTGGCAACAATTCAATGTGAAATATGGATAAAAATTCGCCAGTTAAATTTTTCTTTATCATTGAAAAATCTTTTGATGACCCAAGAGAATACTAAAGTGTCCTGCATTGTTAGCACGCCTTTTTTCTCTGATCCACACGCTTCTTTAGTGTTAAAAGTAAAATCTCAAGAAATGCGAGGTCTTCTGGTATAGCTGAAAAAGATACGTGGGAAACAAATAATTGAAGTATACTAACATTTAATTAAGTTCTATTTCATCATTGAAGAGGAAAGAAAAGGTAAGCGTACCGAGTTGTAAATATTTGCTTACAAAAGCATTCGAATTTTTTTGTATCCCGATCATTTGCTTTTTCCATGGGAGATAATATATCATCCCTTTCTTTCTGCGAGTCTGGATCTACAGATTTTTTTCTTAGATACATAACCTGGAGGATTTTCTTCACTTTCAACATTATCAGCTATAGCTTGTGTAGATGACAAAGGTTGAAAAACATCCGGAAATTGTAAAATGCTGTCATTCGCTTTTTCTTCGATTTTAATTGTTCCCTGTTTATTTTCTTTTTCTGTTTTTCATTGCCCGCCATTTCTTTCACAACTACTACAGACATATAATATTTACTCCGGATTTGGCCATTCGAGTCAACTATCACCGAGTCTAAATACTTCCGATTATCTACGAAGAAAATGTTTTGTTATTTGAAAAAAATCTTAATATTAATATTAAATGTAGATGTAGCCAGAACAAAATTTAATTTGAGATAATATGAAAATTTGCCTTTAAAAATTGTACAAAAAAATAACTTGAAAATTAAATTTCATCAATTAAATCTTACCTTAACAAAGCGTTTTCAGCCAACAAAAATATTTTGAATTTCCTTTATCATGATTATTCAATATGGGAACAATTGCGACAGCAAAGCGCTTAGCACCGCTGATCAGCGCGATTCAGCGATTTTTCACTTGACAAACAGATCGCGCTTTACTGTCGTAAACGTACATCAATGTTTTATTTACAGCGTAGACTATTAATTTATTTAGTTAATAATAATCAGAACAAATGAGTATGTCTCGCGAATTGAACATTTTATAATTACAACGCTTACGTTTCTTAGACACTGTCAATCAATTTCACTTACACGACGTTTTGAGAATTTTGAGCTCGTATAATATGGGTTCGTTGTTGTCAACTCACGGCAAATCTGCAGTCCAACCTTTTTGTATAGTTTCCGATTTAATAACCTCGCCAACGTCCTCTGCACTGATTGTAGAAACCTCTTCGATTTCGAGCCAAAAGATTAAAACCTACTTCACTTTTTTTTACTCGATTTTTTTCATACCCAATTACTTGGGATTGTTTAGCCAACTGAACCTATTAGCCAGCGTCGTAAACATGCGATCATAACAGCGAGCGAAAAAAAAACAAGAGAGAAAACGATAGGCACTTGTTTTTCGCATCAGCCGTTTTCTTTCCTGTGACACTAGGCAGTTGTCCAAGAACTTTGAGCGAATACTTGAAGCATTGAACGGCTAGTGAATGGAGAACGTGGTTTTTAAATCATTCTGTGCCAATTTTATGCGATTGAATGAAACCAGAGTATTTTCACCACTATTTACAATTGGTACTTGGAGTTTATATTCTCAATTGCAATAAAATATCTCAAAATATGATACAAAGAGGTGATCAGCTACTCACACCCAGGAAGACTAGAGGTAAGGAGTACGAACGCCGTGTCGTCGAAACGTCCGCAAAAGCGAGGACGAGAAGAGCGGCGCTGTTCTCCTACCGCACCGAAGTAAAGTGAGCAACAAACCATTGCCGTACGATATGCAGAAAGTACCCTTTGCTCCCTCATATGGAGCGATAATTTGATCAAATGAATTGTAAAGGCAGTGCCGTACGATATTCAAAAAGCACCCTTTGCTACTTCATGTGGAACGATCATTTCATCAAATTAATTGTACAACCAGTTGGTGAAGGCAATCTTTATATAGATAGACAGAATTCTTATATATAGATTGTTTTGGAGAATACCAAAATACACAATTTAAGTAAATGTTTTTTTTGTTGCGGAAGCAGTAAAAACATGTATTTATAAACACAAGAAAATTCATAAGAATTTTGAAATCAAACAAAAGATTTACAAATTATCACACATCATATTTGCACATTATGACACGCTGTACAGATGAAGAATAATAACGAAATACAGAAATTAAGTCAATATGTTTTTTTTTTCGTTGCGGATACCGTAATAAACAAAGTTTATTTATAGACACTAGAACATTCATGAGAGTTTTGCATCCAGACAAATTTTCACAAATTGTCACACATTATATTCACAGATTCTGATACGCTGTACAGATAAATCGATCTTTCAGTTTTGATATTTTCCTATTGTCTTTCGTTTTTATTTCCCTTGCGTGATTATTTTCGTTGGCCGATCGCGCTAGAAAATGTCCTTTCATGACGAGATAATAGTTTATCACTCTCTTCGTGAGCTCTTCGCTGTGTGCTTGGCATCCCACGTACTGCAAATTTTTCATGTCCGAAACTTTGTCGAGAACTTTATGGAGAGTGTTGATTTTAACGTCAGTTCTCGATCAATCGCTGCACTCCAAGTGTGTCTCGCGTTCGGGCACTGAAAGCAAAAATTGAAACAATATTACGTATCAATCTATTAAGGAGTAAGGCCACTGTAACGGCCCAAAAAAAAGGTTTTTTCACTAATTTTTTGCTCCCGAAATTGAAGGTATTTGAAAAAAAACTTTTAATGGTGTTATCGGGCATACATTAAACTTTATTATAAAATTTTTTTACAGTAAAAGAAAACAAAATGGCGGTTCCACAGCTATCTTCCCGGGACATGTTTTGCTTCCAGGGCTCCGCGGCACGCAGCACCACTGGTGCACTTTTGAATCTAGAACAAAAAAAAACCATTAATCGAGAGGGCTATAGCTAGAGAATGTCGATCGGATTTTAAAAAGTATCAATTTTTGTGGATTTGGCGTGCGTTTGAAAAAAAAAATTGATTTTTGACGAAAAAAACGGCAAGTTTTTTGTTAATAAAAAATCAATAAATAAAGTTCTTGAAAATTCCGATCGACATTCTCAAGATAATGTAAATGTTCACATCTGGTTAAAATTTCAAGTAAAAAAAATGAAAATTGTTCGAGTTATGCTGCGTGCCATTTTGAAAACATGTCCCGGGAAGATAGCTGTGGAACCGCCATTTTGTTTTTTTTTTACTGTAAAAAAATTTTATAATAAAGTTTAATGTATGCCCGATAACACCATTAAAAGTTTTTTTTCAAATACCTTCAATTTCGGGAGCTAAAAATTAGTGAAAAAACCTTTTTTTTTGGGCCGTTACAGTGGCCTTACTCCTTAAAGCAACAATTCAAACAATAATAAGCTTTTATTTAATTTGACTTTTTATAAAAATAGAAAATCTATATTTCACCCACTCACTTCCTATTTTCACGCCGAAAATAAACAAAATGTTTATTTTCGAGACATGAAACAAAACGTGCAAGAGATAAAACGTGCAATATATGAAAAATCCAAATATTGCACGTTTTGTCTCATCAACGGGACACTTGTTCCATACTTCGCGTTTGTGATAATTTTTATTTCACTCGGTACGATAATGGTACGATGAAACGAAACCATCCTTTTTATGAATGTAAGTACTATTTTTCTTACCTGCGATTGATTGTTTTCGCCGCAGATCACTAAATATATTATACTGAGGCACAATTATTTTTTTTACATCGAACACAATTCGCAAAATTGGTTAGCCCGAACACGCTTTATTCCAACACGGATGACGAGCGGGAATCATCGATGACACATGACGTCGGTTGTGTTCTTGTCGCTTAGTTCACTTCGGTGCGGTCATGCACTAGCGACGCACGCCGTGAAAACACTAACTACTAAAATCCACAGTTTTACGGACGCTTTTGAATCGGGCTCGCCACAGGCGTTCGCACTCCTTACCTCTAGTCTTCCTGCTCACAGCATTCGTTCTCAATATTGAGAATTTATATGGCCGTCGGTACGTGTCATTTAATGTGCATCGTCTTAAGCATCTACCTGACGTTGTTAGAGATACAGGACCATTGTGGGTGACGTTCTGTTTTCCTTTCGAAGACCTTAATGAAAAATTATTGCAATATGTTCATGGGACGAGCCACGTCGGATTACAAATCTATAAAAGTGTTGCACATAGTAGAATTATTTCTAGTGGGGGGAAGTCCCCCAGTGGCGGACACCTATGCTTTTAGGACAATAGAAAAAGACTGCTTCGAGAAATGTAAATTGTTTTTGAAATAATTACGTTAACAAAGTTTAAAACCGAAGTAAATTAACAAAAATGCAACCTCTGCATAAATAGAATTCAAAACTTGATTCAAACTATGGTACAAAAAATTTCCGTCGCTGCAAGTGGCACCTCGTTCCGCACAGACTTAACTTCGAGCCCCCAGCGCCGGACATCTTCAGAACATTGTGCATCAATCGTATATGTAAGTTTTCGAACATTTAGGGATGTCTGTAAATTATTCATAAACCTATCCACGGCAGTTGGCGCACTGCATTCAGGCTTTTTCGTGGTCCTCCAGGCATCCTACGCACTTTAGGCCTTCGGTTTTTTTCCATTTTCTTCTATCGCTGTTTCAAACTTCTTTCCAATTCCTTTCTGTTTGTCCTTAACATTCTTTTTTTCGACAACAATTTTACACGGTGATGAAGTCAGAATTTAACTTCTTTCGGTTTTTCTCTTCCTAACAACCGATCGTTTTATTGCAGCATCTGGCAATGGCGACAAATTATGGAGAATCTGCACAACACCCGGAGCAAAGCTAGTCCGCGGTTTAAAAACGATGTTTTGTCATGTAGAGTGCCTTTCGGAACGTCTCAGCGCGGCAAAGCTTCTCTCAAACTCAGATAGCAATTTTTGTTGGTCCATTGTCCTTCCTTTTTCTTCTCTTCCATTTTCATTTCGCTGCGTTCTTCTATCCTGTAAAACGACGTACAACAGTTATAATCAAGCGTAAATGCTTATGAGAAAAAAAAAACAGCATGTTTACGGTCCGGTGTTAAGGGACCACTTTGTGTCCGGTATCAGGGGACAAAGAATCCCCAAAATTACGCGTTTTATACGGAAACCCCTAGGGAATCCACGAAAAACTTTAACAAACTTCGAATACTTATGGAACACAACGTATAATAACCATTGACATAAACACTGAAACACAGAAACTTAGCAGGAACACTCACCTCGATCTTACCCGACACAGTGTATTCCCACCAAACGCAGCAATCAATCGCAGTCGGATTGCCAAACGCAGCAATCCCACTTTGGCCTCGCGCCTCAGTGGCAAACCTCGTCCCGCGATTGTGGATTGCTACGCTCCCCCGCACCCCTTTCATGGATTTTTTACGTGAACGCGCTGCGGCATTGTCGTGGTAGCACGAGTGTCCGGTAGTAGGTGCCGTCCGGCGTTACGGGACTTCCCCCTATGATAGAACACCTCGACCCTCTCTCACGCGCAACAACGTTTGCAAAATACTCCTGCGATTATGAACAAGATACACGAATGCACGGTAAATTGGGGATAACATGTACGTTATAGGAACTATTAAATATCTACAAAACATATCGGAGAATTTGGAACGCATTTTGACACAAGCTGAAGTGTTAATACCGGGCACGAAAGTCGGCATCTTTGCGAGATTAAGGGAAGGGTAGGGGTTTCAGCGTGAAAAAAAAACACTTATTCGCGCATTTTTTTAATCTATATGGATAGAGTAAATTTATTGAAACCTTTTGTGCATTGTTAAGTATCATTTCAAGAACATTCCGTGAAATTTGTACGCGAAAATATCCACAAACAAGCCAGTGACAAAGCTTTTCCAAGAACGCCTTTGGAAAAACACGATTTGCGGTGTTCACTGTATCTCAGCTAGAAATTATCTGAAATCAAGTACAGTAGAACCTCGATTATCCGAACTAGTCTCGGTCCCAATTTGCTCGGATAATCAAAAGTTCAGATAATCGAAACGTGGGTTTTTTGGGACGAGATCATAAACAACATTGTTGTTTATGATCTCGTGGTCCTGACCTTTTGGTGGTCATGTAAAGTGAAAAGTGCTATTTTTCACGAAAAATTCCGCCGATTTGGGAGTGGAAAACCCCCTCAATGTAAAAACATCTCGAACTAACCGTTTGGGACAGTATTTTATATGTAGAAAGTGTATACCAAGTTTGAAATAAACTGGTCATGTAGTTTTCAAATGGCAGTGAACACAAAATTTGAAAAAGTGGTTTCGAGAAAAACGCGGTACCGGCTTGTTTGTGGATATTTTCGCATACAAATTTTTCGGAATTTTCTTGAAATGACACTTAACAATGTACAAATGGTTTCAATAAATTCACTCTATCCATATAGATGAAAAAAATCGCAAAAAGTGTTTTTTTTTCACGCTGAAACCCCTACCCTTTCCTTAAAGAAAAACACATATATGATTTTCGCTCTCAATCGGACTCAGTCTACGAAATTTGCCTCTTTTTGTATTTCTTGTAAAGATGCAGAACAAACAAAATTTGGCCTTTTTCAATCGTTTTTAAGGCTATGTCGCTGTGAAAATAGTTGTGGTATCGAGTGTGAGGCTCAATGTTATGCAGTTATTAACGAAGAGCAGACGATCAGTCCCTTCTATGTTTCACCGAGTCTGATAAGTGAGAATAATGTAAATAGAATAACAGTGGCATATTTGTCTTAAACAATAATCCCTGATGATCATCGCCGAGAAAACTTACGGCTTACAAAAGTTGAAAATTTTGAAAAAGTTTGTTTCCTTATCGAAATTGGAGACAAAAATATATAGGACAACTTGTCAATAATCGTCATATTGAATGAAATGAAATATGTTACGTTTAAACTGATAAAACCTAAATGTTTTTATTTTAATGTTTCTAGATTTTCATCTATAGTTTATTTGTAATTTTTAATTACTTGAATATACATCGAAATATTAAGTGGCGGCGTACTTTCAGCCTGCCACGACCCATTAGGCCGATCAACGCGCTAGAACTAAGTTCCAGCGTTTTTTCTGACGCATTCTCGGTACACTCCGGTTTATAAGTCGCCTGAATTATTAGTTTTCGACTCGGGGGGAAAGCCACTGTGCAAATTTTTGCGCAGTACTTTCCCCCCGAGTCGAAAGCTAAGGCCGAAAACTTTATTTGATTCGGCCGAAATTGTAAACGTTGGCCTACGGTTGGCGACTTAGACAAAAAGAAACGATGAATCTTTTAAAGTAATAATAATTCAGGCGACTTATAAACCGGAGTGTACCGAAAATGCGCCAGAAAAAACGCTGGAACTTAGTTCTGGCGCGTTGATCGGCCTAACGAATTGTCACTTAAGGGGGGGACCCTTAAGTGACAATTCGTATGGATAGATGTCAACTTTCCGCGGTAAAATTGCGGGCGAGTTTTTAATTCAAAATTTGACATGCGGAAATTTTGCTATTTCTGGCAGTTCTAAAATCGTGACGTAACGCAAGGTTTGACCTCCCCTCCCCCCACGTAAGTAGGACCGTAACGCCTGACCGAATACCCTCCATCCCACCAAATTACGTTACGTAATTTGCGTAGGCCGCCTTAGTGCTTTATGAGCTCTTGAAACACCAGGAACGGGCTTTGCCGAATGTTACTAACAGCAGCCGAAGCATTTGAACCATAGTTCAATTGAAAAAAGATTGGCAAACGTATTAAAACGCGGAAAGTGATCCTGCTGCACACCAACGCTTGCAACAACCCCACGTTGCATTGACGGTGAAAAAAATTGAAGGAACTGGAATATAAGGTCCTCCCTCACTCACTTATCACTTGTTCGAATCGATTCGACATGGCCTACACCCTTCTGTAATTACGCCATATCAAAAATTGGGTAGATGAGTAAATAGTGTTCAAAAACGGCATTCTTTCAAAATATTGGGTTTTAGTTTGTGTTAGAAAGGTGGGAGCAAGTAGTACCATACGAGGAAAGCACTTCAATTAATATAATCGAGGAAGTTTTTAGAAAACAAATGGTGACGCAAAGCAAAAAAAAACAGAGACTTTCATAGCAATCCCCTAATGATTCGTACGTGAAAATAACTTTTCCTGTGTGCCTATTGAGTTACGGTTTTGGGCAAGCACACATTCATTTCCCCTAACTTCTTTAGGCCTCTAGTCGCGAAGTCTCGCATTAGCCTTGAAATGACGATCAGATTTTGCAACTAAGACTCCTTTAAGGCGGCAAAAACAAACTCCATCACTATATTATTTAACTACTGTTGTTCGAATTCAGTGCATCGTTGTATTCCGAGAAAGTGAACAGTTTAATATAATACTCATAATTCAAAATCAGTATTTGAGTCATATGACATCGAAATAAGAGCTGTCGGCGGCAGAAATTTTGAAATATGTATTATTATACGAGACGAAAAAAACGGTTGGTGCATGAATATCGTTTTTCGGTCAAAGTAGCCGAAAATAGCCTACAGAACCTTCATTTGTCCGACAGGACAATCCTTACTCAAGCTTCTTTCGACTTCGCCACTCAAATACTGACACCCACTATATCCAGAAGGCGATCGCCTGAATTGGGCGAATCCTCTTGTGGCTGCCCGTTTGAGCCCTTATAGGCTCTAGATAATATTTGGAATGCCTTCAAAAACGTTTAGACGGTTTATTCTTTACCCTCAAACGACTAAAGAGCGTCATAAACATTCAAAACCTGGTCTAAGTCTTCTTGAACTTAGTCAGAGAATACGGAGGGTTCGTTAAAAATGTCTATACCATAAAAAGCATTAAGGTGTCTTCTCACTTTAGACGCTAAAAAAGCTATTTTCATGCATTTTTTTGATAGGTTTGTGTTATAGATATTGATATAAAAGTTGTTACACTTAATAAATACACTTTCGAAATACATTTAAAAAAAAATTTAATGTATTTATGTAACACAAACAAACTTTAAACGCGTTTTTCTCGAAACAACGTTTTTTGATGGCTTGTTGATAAAATCTTCAAAAGTACTGAACCGATTCCTATGAAATTTTAACCACATATTCTATACAATTATAGCTATCGCGCATATTAAGGATTTTTTAAAAGTTGATATTTACTATTTTTTTGCTAAAATGGTGAAAAAACACGTTTTTTTTTGTTTTTTCGAAAAATGTCCGCCATTTTGTTATTCTTGCATATATCTAAAATCGTATGATATGCGATGTAGCCATTCACATACTCAATCTAAAACCGTTAGATTTTTTAATTTCGGATGATCCATCTCCGAGATTTCATCAACAGCGCAGACCTACTATTTTTTGACTACCATTTTCGTCTATAAATAGTGACTTAAATAAATAAACAAATTTAAAAAATGTATTTCGGAAGTGTATCCATTAAGTGTAAAAACTTTTATATCAACATTTATAATATAAACCTATCAAAAAAATCATGAAAATAGCCTTTTTTAGCATCTCAAGTCAGAAGACCCCTTAAAAGCGTCGAAGCGTTGCAAAGACCTCTTCCATCGCCAACTTCGGTCAGGCCAAAGAAACTATAGTGTATGCAGTTAGTTTCTGGATCGCGGCGACAGATGTCGAGACGTTTATTCCACTTTTTGGACATATCTGCGGAGCCGGAAGATCTTTGAATTCTGATGAATTTGTACATCAACGTAAATGGAGCAGGAACGATTCAAGCCTTAAAATGAAAGGCTTACCAGTATCTCGTAGCGCGCTTCGCATCTCGAATTTTTCTCGTAAGTGTGGGAAATTTTCGTAACTTCTCCACGCGGAAGCAAATCTCCGTGAGGGTGTGTGAAAGGTGGATATCCATTCACATGGAGAAGACGTAATAAGAATGCGCCAGGCAGTAATCTGATTTTTACCGAGTACAGTATCGTTAAAATATTTCGCAGCAGAAAAATTGACAATATTTTTCCTATCGTCAATCTATTTCCGGGAATAAAAAGTCTTCATTGCGCTGAAGTTTTAATAAATATAGCGCTTCTAATTATTCAATACCATAAGATATGGAAATATTGCGAGTATTTCACACGCTCGACAATGTTATTTAAATTTTTACAACAACAATACTAAATATCGTTTAAATAATCAATAGTTATATTTCTGAAGTTTTTACTCATTGTACTACATTTCTGATGGTATCTCAACCGGAACTCCCAATTAGTAAAATACAGCTGTCTCTACCAGCAGCGGATTTCCGCAGTTTTCCCGTGCCTTCGTATGGGCAGGGTGTCAAGTCTGCACGGGGCAACTCGCCACCATGTTAAGACGGAATGACACCTCATCGCGGTCGGTATGGTAGAACAATTATAGATTCCCAACAATCTCTGAAACGGCTCTTCAGATCTCGTCAAAACTTTGCCAAACGCCGTTAAATAGATAGACGAACAGCGGTCTGCCCCTCAAATACAGAAAATTTGAGGGGCAGACCGCTGTTCGTCTATCTATTTGACGGCGTTTGGCAAAGTTTTGACGGGATCTGAAGAGCCGTTTCAGAGATTGTTGGGAATCTATAATTGTTCTACCATACCGACCGCGATGGGGTGTCATTCCGTCTTAACTCTCCATGCAACTTCCCAAAGCGGGCAACTCTACACAGAGCCAAGTCGCCACCGTAGCAGCTCGGTATTTCCCCGACGCTCGCGTATCCCCACTCTTCCGATTCGGGCCGGGCAAGTCGCTAACGTGTCAACTTAACACAGCGTAGCGTGCTCAACTTACATTTCCTAGCGGCTGTACTTTTCGAATAGAATCACCCATACCCGGGAACGAAAAATATACAAGCAAAATGTTTTCACATGTACCGACTACCCGCTCTATCAGTTCTCTAGTTTATCGACTGATTTCGAATGGAAATTTCACGAGCGGCATTTTGTTATAACTTCATTCTTTAATAATGCCACGAACATATATTTAGTCTCCTAAAATTTTAATTCTTCCATAATTCCCGAAAAAGCGTCATTTTTGAGTACTTGAGAATAATGATAAGCAATACTAAGAGAACTGAAAACTCATATAATAATCGTGTGAAAGAAAAACTGGTGGCCTCGTACAGTTGGACAGTTTTTCGTTGCCGTTGAATATGGGATTATGTTCTTCAAGAGGATGTTTATTTTTATTCTGAATTTCATTTCTTTTGGCTCTTGATTTATTCTTAAAAATCATTGTGCAAAGTCCAAATTTTATAATCAACTTTTTAATCATCAGAAATATCGCTGAAAAAATCACATGCATTTACAAGAAATTAATATCATGCAACGATTAGAAATAATATTGTTGTCAATATTCCTCACATATGTTCCTTTCATTACAGATTGAAACGTCCACATTATTATTATCCATGTTGTTGAAAAACTTAATGCCAAAGAACAGTGCATATCGGATATATTTATTTTTAATTAATGTGTGACATATCGTCTACTATATGTGAAAAAATTGAATCATCGTATAAAATGAATACGCTGTGTTGAAAAGCGCAGAATCATTAAGGGGGTTAGGTTAATTTACTATAATATAAGCGGGTAACGTTAATTTGCTATAAAAAAACGCATATTTTCGATATTTTTTGTTGACGGCACAGTTGATATATATTTATTTGTGTAAGAAGTATATAATAAAAGGACATTTAAAGAATATTCTGTAAGATTTTCATTAATAATTATGCAGAAATAAGCCATTGACAGCACATCTTTGCAGACACCTAAAAAAAATTGCGGTGAACAGCATAACTCATCACTGGATCGTCTGAGAAAAAAAAACCCAGGAAGATTGTATTAGTTAATAAGTTTCTTGAGGTAACGCTATCGAGTTTTTTTTATCATTTCAATTCATTTTACAATAATAAAGGTTCCAATTTTTTAAATGAAAAATGGCTATTTTCTCTTCTAAGTGTGATTAAAAATTGAAAACAAAAAAAAATAAAAATAAAAACTCGACAGCGTTACCTCAAGAAACATTAACTAATACAATCTTCTTGGTTTTTTTTCGGATAATCCAGTGATGAGTTATGCAGTTCACCGCAATGTAACTTTTTTTTGTGGCGTTTGAGAAGATTTGCTGTCGCTGGCTCATTTCTACACAATTATTAACGAAAATTTCACAGAATATTCTTCAAATGTCCTTTTATTTTATATTAATTACATAAATAAATATATATAAACAGTGTCATCAACAAAAAATATCGAAAAAATGTTTTTTTATAGCAATTTAACCTTACCCCTTAATGATTCTGCGCTTTTCAACACAGCGTATTCATGTTATACGATGATTCAATTTTTTCATATATAGTAGACGATATGTCACACATTAATTAAAAATAAATATATCCGACATGCACTGTTCTTTAGCATTAAGTATTTGAATAACATGGATAATAATAATGTGGACGTTTCAATCTGTAATGAAAGGAACATATGTGAGGAATATTGACAACAATATTATTTCCTATCGTTTCATGATATTAATTTCTTGTAAATGCATACGATTTTTTCAGCAATATTTTTGATGATTAAAAAGTTGATTATAAAATTTAGACTTTGCACAATGATTTTTAAAAATAAATCAAGAGCCACAAGAAATGAAATTCAGAACAAAAATAAACATCCTCTTGAAGAACTTAATCCTATATTCTACGGCAACGAAAAACGATCCAACTTTACGAGGCCACCAGTTTTTCTTTCACACGATTATTATATGAGTTTTCAGTTCTCTTAGTATTGCTTATCATTATTCTCAAGTACTCAAAAAAGACGCTTTTTTCGCGAATTATGGAAGAATTAAAATTGTAGGAGACCAAATATATGTTCGTGGCATTATTAAAGAATAAAGTTATAACAAAATGCCGCTCGTGAAATTTCCATTCAAAATCAGTCGATAAACTAGAGAACTGACGGAGCGGGTAGTCGGTACATGTGAAAACTTTTTGCTCGCATATTTCTCGTTCCCGGGTATGGGTAATTCTATTCGAAAAGTACAGCTACTAGGAATTGTAAGTTGAGCACGCTACGCTGTCCAGAGTTGACACGGTGGCGAGTTGACACGGTAGCGACTTACCCGGCCCGAATCTGAAGAGTGGGGATACGCGAGCGTCGGGGAAATATGGAGCTGCTACAATGGCGACTTGGCTCTGTGTAGAGTTGCCCGCTTTGGCGAGTTGCACGGTGAAGAGTTGCACAGGAGAGTTAACACGGTGGCGAGTTGCCCCGTGCAGAGTTGACCCCCTGCCTTCGTATGAATGAGGAGAAATAGTGGTGAATTCGGAGGGATAAGGTTCCGCCCCCCCCCCCGCCGCCGTTCGAGCTGAAATTTTGCACAAACCTTCCTTTTAATATTTGAGGACAACGCCTAAAGAAATTTTCAGCAACTCGCAATAGTTTTCGAGATATTGAGTTTTAAATCGTGTGCAAATTTAACAATTGTTTTTCGTATGAGAAAGTGATTAACTCATAAAATTAATTGCACATCTATTTAGTGTGAATATCAAGCTGTTAGAAAACATATAGTTTTTTTCGATGTACAAAATGGCCGACTACACGAAACTTCTCGAAACAGATTTTTCCCAATTGGCGTGACAAATAACTTCAACAATTTTCACTGGATTTACTTCAAATTTAAAAGTTATGTTCCTAATTGCATTTCGCAGAGAATTACATACGATATTTCTGCTTCATCGAAAACTTTTCATTTTATGCGCAGTTTGTGAGCAGTTATAATGGAATTTTTTACTGAAAATTCATTTCTTCAGTTCAAATACCTACAACTCTTGAATAAAACAATATTTTTCTAATTCCGTACGTACTTCTCTAGGTATTCTAATGTAGATTGACGAGAATTTTTGTTTTTTGCTCGAGGTAAAAAATTGTGGATGCGAAATGTCACGCCGAAAAAAAAATTTTGTACATCGAAAAAAAAAATATTTTTTTTCTAGCAGCTTGATATTCATACTAAATGGATGTGTAATTAATTTTATGAGTGAATCACTTTCTCATACGAAAAACAATTGTTAAATTTGCATATGATTTTATACCCGTTACTGTGGCCTAACCCCTCAACGTTTTTTTAACGCGTGCCCACGATATATATCAGGTTGATAAAAAAGTTTTGTCGCAATAATTTCAATATAATTTATTTATTTATATATCTTATACAAAACATTTCTAATCAACAATATATTCGCCATCGGTTTCTATGACACTCGACCATCTAGTTGGCAACTCATTTATTCCCTTTGCTCAAAACTGCGACGGCTGGAACTCAAAGAAATTTGAAATATCTTTTCTGAGATCGTCGACATTTTTGAAAGTTTTATTTCTCAAATATGCCTTCAAATGTCTGAACAAATGGTAGGCAGATGGCGCGATGTCGGGAGAGTATGATGGATGAAGAACGGTATTCCAGTGAAGCTCAGTGATTGCTTTGTGGGTTTCCTTTGCGACATGGGGTGTCGCGTTGTCATGGAGAAGGTGCACAGTCGCGCGTCTGGGCCGTTTTTATCTTATAGCTTTTTCCAATTCCTGGAGATTCTCGATGTATCATGTAGAGGAGATCGTCTTACCTACAGGGAGAAAATTGTGAAACAGCATTCCCTTTGCGTCCCAGAAACAGCACAACAAAACCTTTTGTGAGTGATGATCAGATTTCGGTTGGTGTGGCGGTTTTTCTCCGATAGGAAGCCAGTAGGCTAAATGCGTTCTGTTATCATACAAGACCCAGCTTTCATCCCCCGTCACAATATCTTCTAAAAACTCCTTGCGATGGTGGCGAAGCAGGAGAGACTGGCAGATGGTCACGCGACAGTTCTTATTGTCGTCGGTGAGAAGGTGTGGTATCCATTGAGCTAGAACCTTCCTGTGTCCCAAGTTGTGTAAGTGATTGACTATTGACGGTTGGGTGGAGCCAAGTTCTCTTGCTAGCTCGTGCGTACTTGCTTCGGTTTTTGTTTGATGCAGCGGAGTAAGGCTTCATCATCGATGGTCGACGGTCGTCCGGAACGTCCCTTATCTTCAAGTCTTGTGTCTCCAGATTTAAAACGATTGAACCCACGCTGGACTGTTCGATGAGAAACTACGTTCTCTCTGAACGCATCCTCCATATTTTTAGCAGTTGTGCATGCGTTCGTGCCGCGCCGCCTCTCGTAAGAAATGATCGCTCGAAGTTGCTCCTGCGAGATCGAAGCCATTTCTATCCACTAGAACGCGCGTTCGCCCTTTTATACCCTGTCACGCGGAAGAGTAGAAAACATTCTAGAATATACTCGACATAGCTCGATGTCATATTCTGTCAATACGTAAAAAGACATTTTAAACATTTTTGCGACAAACCTTTTTTATCAACCTGATATATCTGCTACATCTCCGTTCATATCTGTATATCTTATCGCGCTCTCTATTTTGTCCAAACGAACCCAAACAAACCCAAACAAACCCGAACCCGAACAAACCCAAACAAACCCAAACCCAAACCCAAAAATTATTGTGCGTCGCCGAAAATCCCTTTAAGGGTCATCTTCAAATATTGAACGGAAGGTTTGTGCCAAATTTCAGCACGATAGGCGGGGGAGGGGGGAGGGGGGTCGGAACTTTACCCATTCGAAGAGTTGCTACATGCGACATACTCGGGTCGTTTGACATTCTGGAAATATCGAAGTGCCAAACGTCGGGTAAACGGAAAAGGAATGAAAAAATAACAAAAACGATATTTATTACACGTTCAATTTCTTTCAATGTATATCTGCGTTGTACAAAAATAGTTTGTC
Organism: Ophion obscuratus; assembly: GCA_964007375.1. Classification (NCBI taxonomy): domain Eukaryota; kingdom Metazoa; phylum Arthropoda; class Insecta; order Hymenoptera; family Ichneumonidae; genus Ophion; species Ophion obscuratus. Next base: position 8,607,333 of record OZ023318.1, read on the forward strand.
CGCAAGGCTCACGACGTTTTTTCACCATTGGTTGAACAAATCTGTAATGCGCAAGCATGTTCTAATAATTATGAGAAATCGAAATATCATATCGCTAGAAAAATGCAAGATGAAGTAATGCATTCGTCGCGTATTCATTTTTTTACCGAGACTGTACATGCTAAGAATTTTTTTAACGTTTCGCGTCGAAACAATAATCCCCATTGCGTTGTCTCTCGGGTACGGGAATTTCATAATCACCCGTACGCTTAGTAGAACCTGCTACTATTTGTACCCGTGGTTTTACGAGTATTGTCACAGTACGGTAGTGGAGCATACGTACAGTGACGGTTTATAATGGTACAACAGTCAGTCACTCAGTAAGTGAGTCAGTCATTGAGCCGTGGGATTAACTTTCGTCCTCGTTTGTGTTGGGACTCGGTACTAGAAACATACAGAAGTGCTACACACGCACATAAATAATATTATGGGTATGTACATTCGTGAGACCGCTCGCAGACCATCCTCTTTCCTTTGTAGGCCTCTCGTTACGTTTCTTCTTATCTCTGGCCAAGATTTACGACGACAAGAACTGGAAGGACTTTACGCACTACCTTCTGTCAGAACTTTCGCAACGTCGAGGCTACCCGTTTCTCGGGGCCTCGAAAGTCTTCGAGTTCTGACATCTCGCAGCACACGTTGCTGAGCACGTCTTCTCTAGCCCCAATTCCCACTGTAAAAAAATTATAGTGTAATTCGTTTCGAATGGAAAAATAAGCACCCTTTGATGGTCATTCCCCACAATGTATCATACAAAATAAACCAAAAATTGCAAACAATATGTTTTTATACTTCGCGAAAGGCTTACAGAGAAACTTTGCGTTCCGCATTCCGAATTTTGTGGGTAATTTTGTCAAAACGATCCATTCGTATACAGTATGCATATATTTCATGCAGTCGTCATCGTTATGACGAATCCAAAATGAAACCGTAAACCGCCACGAAAATCAGATAACTGCCGGGCTATGAGATTGAGAATTATTGGCAACACAATGCAACAGAGTTTTCCTATGTCCGTTTGCATAGTCAATGTCATATCGTATTATTTGTCCGTCGCGAGTGTATACGCTCAGAGGGTACAACTCTGTGAGGGACACATGGAGGAAAGACCTCGAGCCCCCGCTATAGTGTATATTGAAGGCCAGAGGCCAGCACGTTCCTCTCATTATGCTCTTCGCAAATTCTAACTGTACAATGCTTGGTGAGCTTGGATCACCCCGCCCAAGGGTCCCGTCCAGCTCCTTCATGTTCTTGCACGTGTGTCTGTATGTGTGCACACACATATATATGTGTGTGTGTGTGTGTGTGTGTGTGCGTGCGTGCGTGCGTGTGTGTGTGTGTGTGTGTGTGTATATATGTGTGTGTATATATATATATATATATATATATATATATATATATATATATATATATATATATATATATATATATATATATTTATACATACACCGCCCGCTTACACGTAAAAGGACTGTACCGTTTGACTGTACATATTAATATTGTGTGAGTTTGGCCTCTCTGCTACAACATGCTTCGGTACATATACTTGCATACCGACCGTAACACTGCACCCCGGCATAACATCCTCTCCGCAGAATTCCGTATACTTTATATATAGGACATATGTATGTATATATATATTTAACAAGGAGGAGAGTTGCACACGAAAATAAAAGAGAGTATGACATGCTCTCGCACGAGGCATCTCGCGGTTATTTTGTTGCGTCTGGTCTGCTGCGTTGCTTGCGGCCAGAAACACGGCCGAACTTATTCGAGAAGGTCGGGAGAGCAATATCAGGAGAGGATTGGCCTGGCTTTTCTCCGGCGGTACATGTTTCGTGTTACTAAGTATGATATATATGTGTATATATCTGTACATCTTAGTACATAATTTTGCCTCCTCTGGTCTATATACCAATTCCATTGCGGGCAATGAAGGTCAATTCAGTAACGAAAGGACATTTTATTCGTTACAGAATTCTGATGTTTCCGAATATTTTTTAAAAGCAGGTCATAATGAAACTGAATTCGATAGAAAAAAGTTGATTGATTCTTAAGCCGTGATGCGTGTGTTTAATAGAGTCATAGATACGCGAGGCCGTGTGCCTTTTATGAACGTGACTCCCGTTCATTAATTTTTTGTTGGAAACGCCTGCACCAGCGTCGAAGCATTTTTTGCGCGTTTATGGTCCCGTGAAATAAGTGCAACCATAGAGTGGTAGTGCACGAGCTCCAGAGGATGCACGCCCTCTGGAAGAGGCTGCATATAAAGGTGTTCGTTGCGCGGTTACGAATCCGAATATGTGTGTGTGTGTGTGTGTGTGTGTGTGTGTGTGTGTGTGTGTGTGTGTGTGTGTGTGTGTGTGTGTGTGTGTGTGTGTGTGTGTGTGTGTGTGTGTGTGTGTGTGTGTGTGTGTGTGTGTGTGTGTGTGGGTTGCCTGTGGTAGAACCTCGATGCACGAGAGAAGGAGAACGCGAGACAGAGGTTAAGGGGGGAAGTATAAGAAATTGCAGTGTATACGAGGACTCTCTCGGAATACTCTCGGTCCCGTAGCTGTTGCACTCGGGTGGAGGAGTGCACGATCCACGAATGCTCCAGCGCAGAGATGCAGTACCAAGTCAAGACGACGATCTCCGAAGAGGGGAGAGAGAGAGAGAGAGAGAGAGAGAGAGAGAGAGAGAGAGAGTAAGTACATAACCCCGAGGTCCTTTCCTAGAACGTAGGGCTTAATAAGCGACGATAATTCACCCGGAGGTGGCACGCCGATAGAAGGAACGTCACGCCATGGCTTAAGAGGTCTCGTGCTCTGTGCTATATACGTGCAAGCTTCGTTGCTTTTTTTTTTCCTTTGCATCTCCCTTTTTTTATTGCATGCTCCAGACCGTTCATCGCCTGCAGGGTCAAGTTTCTCGCTTGGCTGACCAAGCTCAACTTTTTCTACTTAAATTCACGTAATAATCTGCGAAGGTCGCTTCCGTCTATTTCAATTCTGTCAACTTCGACTTTGCGACGAGCTCTTCCTTTTTTTTCGTTATTCGAATACGGTGTCGTACGCGAGGCTCGCTGAAGCTATGGAGTCGCTCGTAAGCTTTTCATTCGAAGCTTACGAAACTACGAAGACTAAATAGTATTTTTTCAGCGCTTTGATGGTCTTCTGGTTCCGACACAACTTTGTCCGGAATAAAGTGAATTATTCGTCAGTTTCTGTACAATTTGCATATGTATGTGTTTGTAATGTCACTTCGTATGATCTTATGGGCTTTTGCGATTCAGCTATATGGCTATCAGATTCATACTCTTTCAGTTATATGGCTATTGGAGAGTCCGTAAAAACTGTCGGTTACTCAGTAGTCGGTGGGCAAACGGTCACCCATCCAAGTACCGCTTCGGCTCAACTTTGCTTGACATTGGAGATTACCGCAACCGCACACCGATCGCACGTCCATCACTATCGGTCATTACGCATGTTTGTGTTCCTCCATAAAATTACACTCACTGCTATATTAGCAAGTAGATAGTTATATATGATAATGTGGTCATGAAAGAAGGACAATGTATTAAGTAACAATCGAGCAAGTTTCACGAGTTGTAAAAAGCACTATTCTCTCCAACAAAATACAGTTTCGCGGTGAAACTTTTGCAATATCAGTATACGAACACTCGCTACGGGTATTACTCGACTACACTCGACCTACTCCTTTATTTTCTCACCTTCGCAACTTTACTTCATTTTTCGTCGGTGTGCGCGTAAATTACTGCCTTCGTGTTTCATACATTTGGGTCAAATACGTGTGTGCGTCAGTTTTATAAACTTTTCCTCCAATTGACACAATCGCGTTACCTAAAAACGCACATGCAACGTGTCTTCCATCCTTCAAAGTTTTATTTCACGGTGCTCAAGGTTTCGCATAAATATACAACGTGCTAAATGTGTTGGCGAAATGTTTTTGTTTCAGCCGGAAGTGGTACACCCTCTTATTATTGATCATAAAGAATACGATTATCGCCGAAGTGTTAAATACCGCGAAATTTTTCTGCCTATGAAATGAGTGCATTTATAAAACTATTTACGTTGTTCAAACTATCTTTGACATGCTTTTTAAGGTTCTTAAGGGGATTTTTAAGGTTCTTTCCACTTTAGACGCTAAAGAAGGCAATTTTCATGATTTTTAAAAATAGGTTTATATTATAGATACTGGTATATAAATTGTTACACCTAATAAATACACTTTCGAAATACATTTGAAAAATTGTTTTACTGATTTAAGTCACTCTTTATAGACGAAAATGGTAGTTAAAAAAATGTCCTTAAAAACTTGTAGGTCTGCGCTGTTGATAAATTCTCGGAGATGGATCATCCGAAACAAAAAAATCAAACGGTTTTACATTCAGTATGTTAATGGCTATAGCGCATATCATACGATTTTTTATATATGCAAAAATAACAAAATGGTGGACATTTGTCGAAAATACAAAACAAAAACTTGTTTTTTCACCGTCTTTGACAAAAAAAAGTAAATATCATAATTTAAGAAAATCATTGAGATGCGCTAAAGCTATCGTTGTAAAGAATGTGTGGTTAAAATTGCATCAAGATCGATTTAGTAGTTTCGAAGATTTTATCAACAACCCGTCGAAAATGTTGTTTCGATAAAAGCGAATTTAACGTTTGTTTGGGTTACACAAAAGCATACATTTGAAAAAAAAAAGATATTTCGAAAGTGTATTTATTAAGTGTAACAACTTTTGTATCAATATCTATAATATAAACCTATCAAAAAAATTATGAAAATAGCATTTTTAGCGTGTAAAGTGAGAAGACCCCTTATCTCTTGAAGTTAAGTTCTTGTCTTGAGGTTTTTTAAATATGCATTTTACGTAGAAAAATTGTATTCTTCACGAATCTAGATTTCAATACTTGAGGTGACCAAGGTAGGTTTAGAATTTCAAAAACTGACTGGTATTTAATTGCTCGTAGTAAGACCGCCAATATATATACAACTTTTTTGTGTTATGGTCACTCATTACATCACAGTATAATAAGGAACTGACTCGAGATTAAATCCTAGTCAGTAATATGGCGATAATTGTTGACCGTCTGACGTAATAAGGCCAACGATGTCAAATCCGCTTTTACCACGAAATCTCAAACGTCATAGGAGAAATTAACTTAAAATTTATTTTTTAAAGTTGCAAAAATACACATTAATTATGTCTGGCATCTCATTTAAAAAATGTTTTTACAATTTTATAATATCAAATAGGTACCTAACACGAACTTTTTGAATTTTTTTGTTATCTCGACGCCCTTTCGCTATTTTTGTTTTCGTTTTCAATTTCTCAAGTAAAATTAAATGAGGATAGCTCACGAAGATGACAAATCCCTGAGATTGCCCAAAATGTTTATTCATTTGACTGAAATCGTAGTCAAAGAGGATTTGATACGGCTGCCACATCACGTTTGAACGTCAACATTATTGACCTGGGAATAAATGTCGAGAAATGTTTCTATTAAAAAATCTTATAATAAATACCCTCAAACAGGAAAGAGTTGTATATTTATTGATGGCTTTGTTATGAAAACTAACGGCAAGCCCGGTTTTTATTTTTCAAAACTCCCTACACTAAAAAACAATATAATAGGTTGTCCGGAGTAAATCCCCCGACATAAAATAATTTAAAAACAGTTTAGTTATAAAGATACTTTATTGAGTATTAGATAGTAATTACAGGTATTGTCCTTCTGTATCAATACAGCGCTGCCAACGCTGTGGCAATTTGCTAATAGCAAGATACTTTCCACTTTCGTTAGTAGTAGAGCTGTAGCGGTTCTAACTCAAGGGGAGGTGGTGTGTCAAGAGTGGGGAAGCCAAGGTGGCGCCACTGTCGACGGGAGGTCACCGGGGCACGTGTGACGTCACAGAGGAGCGTGTGGGGGGGGGGCGTCAATGAGTGTCGTGTGTGTGTGCGTGCGTGCGTGCGTGCGTGCGTATGCGTGTGTGCGTGCGTATGCGTGCGTGCGTGCGTATGCGTTCGTATGCGTGCGTGCATGCGTATGCGTGCGTGCGTGCGTGCGTGCGTGCGTGTGTGCGTGTGTGTGTGTGTGCCAACAATATATGGGTAGAAAAATTTCAGCAATTTGAAGACGCTATGTGTTACGTGAAGGGTAGCTGTTCAAAGCCCCCTAATTCATGGTATGTAGATGCGGTGCCTTGGTTTCGTTTCCGAAATCCTTAAAACTTTTGCATGCGTGTCCACTCCTGTCACGAGTCTCGCGAACACTTTAGACAGGTCTCGACAAGTCAGGTTTTCTTAGAAAAACTATAAACTTGAGAAATCGAAGGCGGTAACCGCGGATGAAGCACTTGAGCTGCACTCTTGGAAAATCGAGGTCTCCATTCCGAAAGATAATATCAAGATGTTTGCATGCAAGGCCACCCACCACGAATCTCGCTAACACTTTAGACAGGTCTCGACAAGTCGGGATTTCTTGGAAAAACTATAAAATTTAGGGATGAAAGGCGGTGACCGCTGATGGACCACTTGAGCTGCAAGACCCATAAAATCTTTTGACCCGATGTATTCCGACTTCCTGTTTTTTGTCTAGTATTCCTCGAGAAATCTACGCGCTATCGGAAAACTCTGTTTTTTCCCGAGAGAGGGCCGAACTTTTTTTTCCCGCGGAGCCTTTTTAATGATCCGCTCCGCTCAAATCTGACCACACTTTACATGAAGCAGTCAGTCTGTTAATATCGTGAAAGTTTTCTTCGTACTCATCAACATGGAGCAAATCTTACATGACCAAGCCGTGCTTTTACGCTCGATCGAAGATTTTACCGCATGTGAGCAACGATGCGTCGAGTTCATCGAAGGGCTGGAAACGCAAAGCCGGATTAAGCGCCCGCGATTATTAATTGGACATCAACAGTCACTCATAGCCCAAATAGCACGTCTGGAAGGATTAAGGAATTGCGTGCGGAGTCGTTACATACACACGCGTGCAGGACATGGTGATCATGAGTTAATCTGGCGGGAGATTGAAACATCCTTCGAGAGTCGCATATTGACTGGTTCCATCATCAATAGCAGCCACGTCGAGCCGAGACACTTTCTAAATGATGCTCGCGTCCTAGTGCTTCAACATGTGCAAAATATTATCAGCAAGCATAACAGCATCAAAATCAATACAGTGTTTAATGGTGAATTCGCGAGTGGAGACAAACATGCGACTAAAAGTATCAACACGCGAAACTGCGAACTATTTAGCACCAGCGATTTGAGCGAGTGGTATTAACAACGTGTTATTGAGCCCACTTTAACCTTACTCGATGAATTTCAAGAACGTGATAGTGGCTGGGCTCTGCAGAAAATACTTAACCTCACGATAAATGTGAATAAGTATAATCCGATACGTGCCGGGTGCTCCATATCATTGCCGCGGGAAATAATGTTGACGAAGGCTGTGGTTAACGTTAAATCCAAAGATAACGCGTGTTTCGCATGGGCAGTTGTTACTGCTCTATACCCAACTGACCGAAACAGTGACCGTCCATTTTCTTACCCTCATTATTCGACAGTACTGAATCTCCTGGATTTCGAATTCCCGGTGACGATACATCAAATAAAAAAGTTTGAACTTCAAAACAATGTATCGATCAACGTGTATACCAGCACCACCAAAAAGGACATTGTTCCAATACGCATAACTCACCACAAGAAGGAAAAGCACATCAATTGGCTGTACCTGCAAGATACCGAGGACGGCAATGTGGGGCACTTCGTATGGATCAAGAACCTGTCGAGACTCGTGAGGGCACAACTGACCAAAATGGAACATAAAAAATACATCTGTGATCGATATGTAGTTACCATAATACATATAAGTAATTATATATACTAGACGAATTGAACAAAACAATATTTTTATTTTTGCAGGTGCTTGCACTACTTCGGATCAGAGGAAAAATTGCAATCACGTGAGGTCGATTGTGGAGTGATAAACGACTGTGCAATTGGACTACCAAACGACACCAACAAGTGGCTCCAGTTCAGCAACTTTAGCCGGAAAGAGCGACATCCCTTCATCGTGTATGCTGAATTGGAGTGTGTGCTGGCAAAAACCGATGGGGAGAACCTAGCGAAAGATGTGTATCAGCATCATGAAGTATTTATTATCGGATATTACGTGTGTTGTTCATATGACGATTCATTATCTTCATATCACTCGCGTCGCAGTGCCGATTGTGTATCGTGGTTTGTCGAAGAACTGAAAAATCTAGCACTGCGGATAAAAGAAACTTTCTGTGATAATGTACCAATGGTGCATTTAACACCGAGTGAGTGGGCTAGTTTTCGAGCAGCGACTCAATGTCACATATGCGAGAAACCATTTGCGCAAGAAGATGTGCGCGTTAGAGATCATTGCCATCTGACTGGGCGCTATAGAGGTCCTGCCCATTTCAACTGCAACCTAAATTATAAACAGTCATTTTCCATTCCAGTAGTTTTCCACAATTTATCCGGTTACGATGCACATTTTATAATCAAGGAAGCAGCCACAGCGTTCGAAGGAAGAACCGATGTGCTTCCAATCACAAAGGAGAAATACATTTCCTTCGCGAAGCATATTGACATTACAGACGATTCAAAACACAAGATCTAATTGCGCTTTATCGACTCATACAAATTCCTCAACACGAGTCTCGACAAATTAGCCTCATTTTTGATCGAGGACAAACTCAACATTTTACGTACGCAACTCCCAACTGTCTCGACAGACGATTTCAGTTTGCTGACGCGAAAAGGGGTCTTCCCTTATGAATATATTGATGACGTGGCCAAGCTAGACGACACTTGTCTACCACCATGTGACGCATTTTACAGTTCTCTGACAGATGCTACAGTATGTGAGAGCGAGTACGCATTTGCTGAGAAAGTTTGGGAGCGGTTCTCCATTCGAACGCTGGGTGACTATAGCGATTTGTATCTGAAGACAGATGTCTTGTTATTAGCCGATATTTTCGAAAACTTTCGAAATACATGCGTTGAGAGCTATGGCCTAGATCCCGCGCATTACTACATATTGCACGGATATACCTGGGATGCAATGTTAAAACACTCGAATGTCAAGTTTGAATTACTAACTGACGTCGACGTGGTTTTATTCGTTGAACGGGGTATACGCGGTGGTCTGAGTCAATGCTCAAACCGATATGCACACACTAATAACAAGTACATGGATTCGTTTGATCCATCGAAAGCATCATCATACTTGATGTATTTTGATGTCAACAATTTGTATGGATGGGCAATGTGCCAGCCCTTGCCATATGCAGATTTTCGATGGGTCAACGACGTGTCCAATTTCGATCCATCATGCATCGCGCTAGACTCACCTATAGGCTACATCCTTGAAGTCGACTTGGAATATCTCCAATCTCTACATGATGCGCACAAAGACCTACCGTTTTGTCCAATACATGAAAAACCGCCGGGTAAGCGGGAAGAAAAGCTGTTAGCAACCGTCTGCGATAAAAAACGCTACATCATTCACTACCGGAATTTACATCAGTGCTTACGCCATGGGCTTCGCCTCACGAAAATCCATAGAGTCCTACAGTTTACACAATCCCCATGGCTGCGTTCGTATATTGAGTTGAATACCCAGTTTCGAACGCTTGCCACAAACGATTTTGAAAAGAATTTGTTCAAATTAATGAATAATGCGGTCTTTGGCAAAACTATGGAGAATGTGCGTAATCACGTAGATGTAAAGCTTGTAACAAAGTGGGAGGGCAGATATGACGCAGAGGCAATGATTGCGAAGCCAAACTTCCACAGCCGAAGTGTTTTTTCGGAAAACCTCGTTGCCATCGAATTGCGAAATCTCGAGATGAAATTCAACAAGCCGATATATGTGGGTATGTGCATACTCGACATATCCAAAACGTGCTTGTATGGATTTCATCACGAGTATATGGTACCTCTGTATCGAGATAAATGTAAAGTCATGTATACCGATACGGACAGTCTCATATATGACATTGAGAGCGATGATATATATGCCGACATGAAGCGCGACATTTCTAAATTCGATACAAGCGATTATTCGGCGGACAATAGGTATGGTATACCGCTCGTCAACAAGAAGGTGTCCGGTCTCATGAAGGACGAATGTAATGGAGCAATTATGACAGAATTTATTGGACTTCGATCGAAAATGTATGCGATACGTGTCGAGGGTAAGAAGGACATGAAAAAAATTAAGGGTGTCAAGAGTAGCGTTGTGGCGAGGACAATCACGATTGATGATTATGCTCAATGCTTGAAGGAAAATATTGAAATGGAGCGTAGTCAAACGTGCATTCGACCAAAATTACACCAAGTCTACACTATTCGCGAGACGAAAATTGCTCTGAGCCCTTATGACGGTAAGCGGTATATCATACCTGGGACCTCTGATACCCTACCATGGGGGCATTATAGAATACCGTCGTAAAACGTATTGTAAATTTTTTTTTTCTACAACCGCGATGTAAAATTGTGTACATTTTTGTGAATATCGATGTATAAAACTCGTGAAAATTATGTATATATTGTGTTCACTCGATGTAAAACTTGTTAAAATTATGTTTGTTATTGTAAATATTTAATCGTGTAAGAATGGATTTATTATTTTCTGTAAATAAAGAAATGGACTTTTTATAATCCCACGTGTTGATTCACTCTATCCATCTCCTCGTACCCACGTTCCACGAAAAAGCATGCATGAGGGGTTCAAAGAGTTTGAAGCAACTTTTTCCGACGTTCATGAGACGTTTGAAGATGTTCGTGAGACGTTCAAGAGACTTTCGAAAACGTTCGTAAGACATTTGGAGACATTCATGAGAGGTTCGAAGACGTTCAAGAGATCTGTGACGCTATTCATACTACGTTTGAAGACATCAACGAGGGGTTCGACGATGTTTTAGAGACTTTCACATACATTCACGAGGGGTTTGAAGACGTTCAAAATACTTTCGAAGACATTCAAGAGATCTTTGACGATATTCATAATACGTTTGAAGACATCGATGAGGGGTTCAACGACCTTTCAGAGACTTTCAAAGACATTCACGAGGGGCTCGAAAACGTTCAAGAGACTTTCGACGACATTCATAATTCTTTTTTTTCAGACATTCATGAGGGGTTCGAAGACGCTTAAGAGACTTTCAAAGACATTCGCGAGAGGGATAATACCTTTTTGGGATGACTGTTTTGGGCGAATCCCAAACAAACCAAAACAATGCCAGCAAAACTTAAACGGCATGAAAGTCTTTGGTTTATGGATGTCGTCGAAAGTCGTATTATCTCAAATGTCACCGAAGACTTTCATGATGTTTGAGTTTTGCTGGCATTGTTTGAGTTTGTTTGGGATTCGCCCAAAACATTCATCCCAAAAAGGTATTATCCCTCTCGCGAATGTCTTTGAAAGTCTCTTAAGCGTCTTCGAACCCCTCATGAATGTCTGAAAAAAAAAGAATTATGAATGTCTTCGAAAGTCTCTTGAACGTTTTCGAGCCCCTCGTGAATGTCTTTGAAAGTCTCTGAAAGGTCGTTGAACCCCTCATCGATGTCTTCAAACGTATTATGAATATCGTCAAAGATCTCTTGAATGACTTCGAAAGTCTCTCTGAATGTCTTCGCACCTCTCGTGAATGTCTTTAAAAGTCTCTTAAGCGTCTTCAAACGTATTATGAATGTCGTCAAAAGTCTCTTGAACGTCTTCGAAACCCTCGTGAATGTCTTTGAAAGGCTCTCAAGCGTCTTCGAACCCCTCATGAATGTCTTCGAACGTATTATGAATGTCGTCGAAAATCTTTAGAACGTATTCGAAAGTTTCTCGAACGTCTTCAAACCCCTCGTGAATGTCTTTGAAAGTCTCTTGAGCGTCTACAAACCCCTCATGAATGTCTTCAAACGTATTATGAATGTCGTCGAATGTTTTTAGAATGTATTCGAAAGTATTTTGAACGTCTTCAAACCCCTAGTGAATGTCTGTGAAAATCTCTAAAAAGTCGTTGAACCTCTCATCAATGTCTTCAAACGTATTATGAATACCGTCAAAGAACTCTTGAATGTCTTCGAAAGTTTCTTGAACGTCTTCAAACCACTCGTGAATGTCTGTAAGAGCCTCTTAAGCTTCTTCAAACGTATTGTGAATGTCGGCAAAAGTCTCTTGAACGTCTTCGAGCCCCTCGTGAATGTCTTTGAAAGTCTCTCAAGCGTCTTCAAAACCCTCATGAATGTCTTCAAACGTATTATGAATGTCGTCGAAGGTCTCTTGAACGTATTCGAAAGTATTTTGAACGTCTTCAAACCCCTCGTTGATGTATGTGAAAGTCTCTAAAACGTCGTCGAACCCCTCGTTGATGTCTTCAAACGTATTATGAACAGCGTCACAGATCTCTTGAACGTCTTCGAACCTCTCATGAATGTCTCAAACGTCTTACGAACGTTTTCGAAAGTCTCTCGAACGTCTCACGAACATCTCCAAACTTCTCATGAACGTCGTAAAAAGTTGCTTCAAACTCTTTGAACCCCTCATGCATGCTTTTTCGTGGAACGTGAGTACGAGGAGATGGATAGAGTGAATCAACACGTGGGATTATAAAAAGTCCATTTCTTTATTTACAGAAAATAATAAATCCATTCTTGCACGATTAAATATTTACAATAACAAACACAATTTTAACAAGTTTTACATCGAGTGAACATAATATATACATAATTTTCACGAGTTTTATACATCGATATTCACAAAAATGTACTCAATTTTACATCGCGGTTGTAGAAAAAAAATTTATAATACGTTTTACGACGGTATTCTATAATGCCCCCATGGTAGGGTATCAGAGGTCCCAGGTATGATACACCGCTTATCGTCATGAGGGCTCAGAGCAATTTTCGCCTCGCGAATGGTGTAGACTTGGTGTAATTTTGATCGAATACACGTTTGACTACGCTCCATTTCAATATTTTCCTTCAAGCATTGAGCATAATCGTCAATCGTGATTGTCCTCGCCACAACGCTAGTCTTGACACCTTTAACTTTTTTCGTGTCCTTCTTACCCTCGACACGTGTCGCATACATTTTCGATCGAAGTCCAATAAATTCTGTCATAATTGCTCCATTACATTCGTCCTTCATGAGACCGGGTACCTTCTTGTTGACGAGCGGTATACCATACCTATTGTCCGCCGAATAATCGCTTGTATCGAATTTGGAAATGTCGCGCTTCATGTCGGCATATATATCATCGCTCTGAATGTCATATATGAGACTGTCCGTATCGGTATATATGACTTTACATTTATCTCGATACAGAGGTACCATATACTCGTGATGAAATCCATACAAGCACGTTTTGGATATGTCGAGTATGCACATACCCACATATATCGGCTTGTTGAATTTCATCTCGAGATTTCACAATTCGATGGCAACGAGGTTTTCCGAAAAAACACTTCGGCTGTGGAAGTTTGGCTTCGCAATCATTGCCTCTGCGTCATATCTGCCCTCCCACTTTGTTACAAGCTTTACATCTACATGATTACGCACATTCTCCATAGTTTTGCCAAAGACCGCATTATTCATTAATTTGAACAAATTCTTTTCAAAATCGTTTTTGGCAAGCGTTCGAAACTGGGTATTCAACTCAATATACGAACGCAGCCATGGGGATTGTGTAAACTGTAGGACTCTATGGATTTTCGTGAGGCGAAGCCCATGGCGTAAGCACTGTTGTAAATTCCGGTAGTGTATGATGTAGCGTTTTTTTATCGCAGACGGTTGCTAACAGCTTTTCTTCCCGCTTACCCGGCGGTTTTTCATGTATTGGACAATACGGTAGGTCTTTGTGCGCATCATGTAGAGATTGGGGATATTCCAAGTCGACTTCAAGGATGTAGCCTATAGGTGAGTCTAGCGCGATGCGTGATGGATCAAAATTGGACACGTCGTTAACCCATCGAAAATCTGCATATGGCAAGGGCTGGCACATTGCCCATCCATACAAATTGTTGACATCAAAATACTTCAAGTATGATGATGCTTTCGATGGATCAAACGACTCCATGTACTTGTTATTAGCGTGTGCATATCGGTTTAAGCATTGACTCAGACCACCGCGTATACCCCATTCAACGAATAAAACCATGTCGATGTCAGTTAGTAATTCAAACTTGACATTCGAGTGTTTTAACATCGCATCCTAGGTATATCCGGGTAATGTGTAGTAATACGCGGGATCTAGGCCATAGCTCTCAACGCATGTATTTCGAAAGTTTTCGAAAATATCGGCTAAGAACAAAACATCTGTCTTCAGATACAAATCGCTATAGTCACCCAGCGTTCGAATGGAGAACCGCTCCCAAACTTTCTCAGCATATGCGTACTCGCTCTCACATACTGTAGCATCTGTCAGAGAACTGTAAAATGCGTCACATGGTGGTAGACAAGTGTCGTCTAGCTTGGTCACGTCATCAATATATTCATAAGGAAAGACCCCTTTTCGCGTCAGCAAACTGAAATCGTCTGTCGAGAGAGTTGGGAATTGCGTGCGTAAAATGTTGAGTTTGTCCTCGGTCAAAAATGAGGCTAATTTGTCGAGACTCGTGTTGAGGAATTTGTATGAGTCGATAAAGCGCAATTGATCTTGTGTTTTGAATCGTCTGTAATGTCAACATGCTTCGTGAAGGAAATGTATTTCTCCTTTGTGATTGGAAGCACATCGGTTCTTCCTTCGAACGCTGTAACTGCTTCCTTGATTATAAAATGTGCATCGTAACCGGATAAATTGTGGAAAACTACTGGAATGAAAAATGACTGTTTATAATTTAGGTTGCAGTTGAAATGGGCAGGACCTCTATAGCGCCCAGTCAGATGGCAATGATCTCTAACGCGCACATCTTCTTGCGCAAATGGTTTCTCGCATATGTGACATTGAGTCGCTGCTCGAAAACTAGCCCACTCACTCGGTGTTAAATGCACCATTAGTACATTATCACAGAAAGTTTCTTTTATCCGCAGTGCTAGATTTTTCAGTTCTTCGACAAACCACGATACACAATCGGCACTGCGACGCGAGTGATATGAAGATAATGAATCGTCATATGAACAACACACGTAATATCCGATATGATGCTGATACACATCTTTCGCTAGGTTCTCCCCATCGGTTTTTGCCAGCACACACTCCAAATCAGCATACACGATGAAGGGATGTCGCTCTTTCCGGCTAAAGTTGCTGAACTGGAGCCACTTGTTGGTGTCGTTTGGTAGTCGAATTGCACAGTCGTTTATCACTCCACAATCGACCTCGTGTGATTGCAATTTTTCCTCTGATCCGAAGCAGTGCAAGCACCTGCAAAAATAAAAATATTGTTTTGTTCAATTCGTCTAGTATATATAATTACCTATATATATTATGGTAACTACATATCGATCACAGATGTATTTTTTATGTTCCATTTTGGTCAGTTGTGCCCTCACGAGTCTCGACAGGTTCTTGATCCATACGAAGTGCCCCACATTGCCGCCCTCGGTATCTTGCAGGTACAGCAAATTGATGTGCTTTTCCTTCTTGTGGTGACTTATGCGTATTGGAACAATGTCCTTTTTGGTGGTGCTGGTATACACGTTGATCGATACATTGTCTTGAAGTTTAAACTTTTTTATTTGATGTATCGTCATCGGGAATTCGATATCCAGGAGATTCAGTACTGTCGAATAATGAGGGTAAGAAAATGGACGGTCACTGTTTCGGTCAGTTGGGTATAGAGCAGTAACAACTGCCCATGCGAAACACGCGTTATCTTTGGATTTAACGTTAACCACAGCCTTCTTCAACATTATTTCCCGCGGCAATGATATGGAGCACCCGGCACGCATCGGATTATACTTATTCACATTTATCGTGAGGTTAAGTATTTTCTGCAGAGCCCAGCCACTATCACGTTCTTGAAATTCATCAAGTAAGGTTAAAGTGGGCTCAATAACACGTTGTTCATACCACTTGTTCAAATCGCTGGTGCTAAATAGTTCGCAGTTTCGCGTGTTGATACTTTCATTCGCATGTTTGTCTCCACTCGCGAATTCACCATTAAACACTGTATTGATTTTGATGCTGTTATGCTTGCTGATAATATTTTGCACATGTTGAAGCACTAGGACACGAGCATCATTTAGAAAGTGTCTCGGCTCGATGTGGCTGCGATTGATGATGGAACCAGTCATTGCGATTGATGATGGAACCAGTCAATATGCGATTCTCGAAGGATGTTTTAATCTCCCGACAGATTAACTCATGATCACCATGTCCTGCGCCCGTGTGTATGTAACGACTCCGCACGCAATTCCTCAATCCTTCCAGACGCGCTATTTGGGCTATGAGTGACTGTTGATGTCCAATTAATAATCGCGGGCACTTAATCCGGCTTTGTGTTTCCAGCCCTTCGATGAACTCGACGCATCGTTGCTCCCATGCGGTAAAATCTTCGATCGAGCGTAAAAGCACGGCTTGGTCATGTAAGATTTGCTCCATGTTGATGAGTACGAAGAAAACTTTCACGATATTAACAGACTGACTGCTTCATGCAAAGTGTGGTCAGATTTGAGCGGAGCGGATCATTAAAAAGGCTCTGCGGGACAAAAAAGTTCGGCCCTCTCTCGGGAAAAAAACAGAGTTTTCCGATAGCGCGTAGATTTCTCGAGGAACGCTAGACAAAAAACAGGAAGTCGGAATGCATCGGGTCAAAAGATTTTATGGGTCTTGCAGCTCAAGTGGTCGATCAGCGGTCACCGCCTTTCATCCCTAAAGTTTATAGTTTTTCCAAGAAATCCCGACTTGTCGAGACCTGTCTAAAGTGTTAGCGAGATTCGTGGTGGGTGGCCTCGCATGCAAACATCTTGATATTATCTTTCGGAATGGAGACCTCGATTTTTCAACAGTGCAGCTCAAGTGCTTCATCCGCGGTCACCGCCTTTGATGTCTCAAGTTTATAGTTTTTCTAAGAAAACCTGACTTGTCGAGACCTGCCTAAAGTGTTGGCGAGACTTGTGATAGGAGTGGACACGCATACAAACATTTGAGCACAGCAGATTCATATGGCTCCCCCTGAAAAAAAAAATATTTTTTCCGAGATCCGAGATCTATTGAGACGTTTTTTTTTTCAAGAGTGCAGCTGTGCTCAAGTGGTCCATCCGTAGTCAAAGCCATTGACCCTCGTCGTAACCCTCCCACTCAATTTTTCAAACTTCTCCCCCACTTTTCCAACCATGAAAGACAAGTTCAAACACGTTCGAGGAACACCTGCTTGGTTGGATGCGTACATACTCGCACATGGCGACATCTCGATGTTATATTTCGAAATGGAGATCTCGATGAGACTTTTCAAGAGTGCAGCTCAAGTGGTCCATCTGCGATCACCGCCTTTGATTCCTCAATTTTATCGTTTTTCTAAGAAATCGTGACTTGTCGAGACCTGTCGAAAGTGTTGGCGAGACTCGTGACAGGAGTGGACACGCATGCAAAAGTTTTAATGATTTCGGAACCGAAACCAAGGCACCGCATCTACATGCCATAAATTAGGGGGCTTTGAACAGCCACCCTTCACGTAACACATAGCGTCTTCAAATTGCTGAAATTTTTCTACCCATATATTGTTGGCACACACACACACACACACATACACACACACACACACACACACACACACACACACGCCCGCACGCACACACGCACGCACGCACGCACGCACGCACGCATATGCACGCACGCACGCATACACATACACACACACACACACACACACAACACTCATTGACGCCGCCCCCCCCCCCCCTCCCACAGGCTCCACTGTGACGTCTCACGCGCTCCGGCGACCTCCCGTCGACAGTGGCGCCACCTTGGCTTCCCCACTCTTGACACACCACCTCCCCTTGAGTTAGAACCGCTACAGCTCTACTACTTTCCTTCCCCTGTCGAATCTCAGTATCTATGGCATTACGAAGGGTATTCACATTCTCGTAGGCCACACCACCAATGGCTCTCTTCAGCGCGTGGAAGCAACCATAGTCGTATGGGCTCAAGTCGAGAGAATAGGCGGGTTGAAGGCAACGTTCAATTTGGTTTTCTTCAACTCAGGCCATTATAGAGCTATTACGATGTGATTGAGCATTGTCATCAAGAAGCCAAACGGTGTGCTTGCGATCGTCATGCCAATATTTCATAAGGTTCTTGAGGAATCGAAGATATCGCTCCTGGTTCACAGTTTCCTTTTTAGCCAGAATTTCATAATAACAAATACCTTCGATATCCATCGCTAATATCATCATTACTTTAGGTTCGTACCGTTTTGACTGTACTATTTGACTTGGCTTCTTTCCTTTCTCAACCCACTATTTAGCCTGATCTTTTTCCGGCGGACGGTTGAGAGAGACCCACGTCTCATCTACGGCAACAGTATGTTAGAGGCAGCTTGTTTGCTACTTGTAATACCGCAAATTCATTCTGGAATACTCCACACGCATTTCCAATTGGACTGGAGTAAGTTCACGAGGAACCCATTTTGCCTTGATTTTTCTCATTTCCAGTTTTTCAATAATAATTTCGTGGCAAATGGTTTTAGGGATTCGAAGCTTGGCCGACAGGGACCTCAGGCTCCAACATCTTGTTTGGTTGAATGCTTCCCTCACTGCTTTGACTCTTTGTTCTGTTTGAAAGCCAGTACTATGGGCCCCACGATGATGATCTCGAACGTCATATTGTTTTTCTTTGAATTTTCGATACCACGTGCGAACTGTACAATCATCGAGCGAATTCTTTCCTATCACTTCGTGCAGTTGTCGATAGGCTTCAGCTGCAGAATGTCCTTCATCAAACAAAAACTTCATGATGACCCGTTGGTCATACAGGTGAAAAGATTTGTTTAATTCTAAATCTTTTACTTTTCATCTTCAACTGTTCATATTTAACAGAAAAAAAAAATATTTTTCGACTACTGACATATGTAAGGGAAGAATAAACCCATCTATAAAAAGTATTGTTTGTCGCTGTTATAAGGCCAGCGGTGGATACGTCGCCTCCACTGCACTAGGAAAGAACAAGATCGCACAACCTCCACCGAATATATACTATGCTTGGGATAGTTCGAGGTGAAAAATATATGTATACAGTCAACCCTCATTTATTTTGCCGTCAGCTATTTCGCACCGCCGGCTGTTTTGCGAAAAAGCGACCCGTCATTTTTCCGATGTGGCCTTCCCCTAACCCCACTCTGTGACCGTAGCTATGTTCGGAGCTGCAGTTTCCATTAGGCACCTCTGACGCCGCAAAATAAACAGTGATCGTCAGTTTCATAACTCGGCAAAACAGGTGAAAATTGAGTATATGGTGTAAACAGTAGTGTAAGCACGTCAGTTTCATTGCTGAGAAAAATAAATAAGTGACAGGTTTGTCTCCAATTTTAAACTCCGTAAAAAAGAATTTTGTAAAAATCTCGAGCAATGTCCTCGCTAATATCTTATGTTTTTCACATAGGATGTCGAATAAATTGTTTGCACTGGTGAAGTGGATTGGTGGTGACGATGATAAGAAATATAGGCCTGATGTTCCCGTAGATTGGATTAATAAGAGCTTCGATATTGACGTTTTCCAATCGGATAAATTCGATGTTTCCTTAAGTTATGTGATTTAATGGCACACAACGAAAAAAGAAACCCCGGGCGGCTGGCCTGTGTACGATGGATACATCATCGCCGTGTCACGTAAGTTAGATAAAATGTTAATTTGCATCGTGTAATTAGAATCAAGAGAAAGAATTAGAGGATATTGTATTGTCAAAATCCCAGCGCGTAATTCCCTTAAGCCTGGCTTAAGGGGTAACACCACTGTAGACTTTTAAGAAAATTGATTTTGTTTAAATTGGCGGAAGAGATTCTTTAAACGGTTTAGGATGAGGGAAAAAAAGTTTGGGACTTATAAAAAAGGTCCGCAGTCCTGTGTGGATCTGCGGTGGCAGAGGCTGGCCACAATTTAAAAAACGGCACTCAACATAATATCTACACTTTTTATTTTATTCACTCCAAATTTTGAGCACATCTTTAAAATAACATTGAGAAGAGATGTACGTACGAGATTTTCTATGAGTTACATATAACATTAGTTATTAACGAATGATTGTCCTTTTTCTGCCGAAATTTGAGTTTTTACTTTAAATGCTTGCCAATTACACGAAAAAATAATATTTTTTAAATCCCCTACGTATTTTTCTCACTATACCCATAAAAATTAATAGAATAAATATTAAAAAACAGTTCCACGTTTAAATTTGCTTCAGTTATACTGCGTACCGCAGAGCGGCTCAAATTCAAGATATCACGCAAGAATGGCTCCAGCGTCGCCATTTTGTATAATTATTTGAGGTAGTAAACTCGCCAAGGCGATTTTCCATAGATTTTTCTTATATTTTGAGGACCCATTCAGGACACTATTAAGTGATTTATAGTATCCTGAACATGACCTGAACGTGACACTACAAGTGATATTAGCAATCAAAGATTGCACGGGTTTACACGTGTTCTTATTGGGACCAGTGGAAAATGTCACATATCACACAATAACTTCGAAACTTTTCTACAGATTTTTTTCAATTTAACATTTATATAATTTTTTATTTATTTTAAAAACTCTTCTACAGATTTTTTTTTAATTTGTAGAAAAGTTTCGACGATATTGCGTGATATGTGAAATTTTCCACTGCTCCCCATGAGAACACGTGTAAAAGAGTGCAATCTTTGATTACTAATATCTCGAATACGGAATGGTGAACACTCTTGAAATTTTGCAGATAATCACTTAATAGTGTCCTGAATGGGTCCTCTGAATATTTAAAAAATCTATAGAAAATCGCCTTGGCGACACTACTATCTTAAATACTTTTGTTTTTTGTTTTCTTGACGATATGACTAAAAAGATCTGTAAACATTATTATCCTCTTATCTTTCCAGCAAAAAACGCGTAAAATCGCTTAATTTTTTGCGTTTACAATGGTGTTATGCTTTAACGGAAAATTTGGTGGAATCCGTTTAGTGCAGTTCAAAGAATTGCAATTATAAGAAATAGTGCAAGAACGCCAGGCGTATTTTCCACGCACAGACGACGCGATACAAACGCGATGGACACTTGATCCACACGCTTTTGGACTCAAAAACGCGCCGTGTGCAGAGGCGCTTAGTAACACAAAGTCTCATTAATTCGTTGGATTATTTTCTGTACACGAACTAACTGAATTATCGTATATTTATTTAGATACTGTTGGAAAATGTTGGAAGAGAACGTTCTGCAAGGCTGGCCTTGGCAGCGCTCTCAACAACAAAATGGCTCAGCTCCGGTCCAATCATAGGAAGAAGTGAGTCGTCGAGACACATTGGGATCCGACCCTCAAAACTGAGGACGTTTTCCGACTAGTTCAATTGTTACTTCTGACGAGCGCTTTTTTCCAAATAAAATAAAAATAAAAAACTAGGATTGCACTTCAAAATTATTCGTTGTAATTTTTTTTGTAATACCTGTTTGATTCCTGCATGTATTTTTTAAACTATGTATATATAACAAACAACATCATCCACATGTCGTATATTTGAGATGTACGCAAGCGCATGCCCCAAACATTTTTTATTATACACCTAAATATGTATTTAGAACTAGATCTGATATATATGTCAATTCATTCTTTATATAGATTTTATAAATATCTTAAAAAATACATAAAATATATTTATTTTGAATGTATTCCGTGTACACTTAAAATGTATTACGAGTATATTACAAATAAAGTTTAAATATACCTGGAGTATATCTTAAATGAATTATGAGGATACTTAATGTACAATTTAGGTATATTTTAAGCCATTTAAAATACTATCCAAGTATAGTTTGAATATATTTAAAATACACTTCGAATATAGTTCGAGTACAATGAAACTATACTTCTAGTAAATTTGAGTACATGTCGTCACGTATCGAATATGCATTCTCTGTACATTCTGAAGATCTATTTTAAGACGAAAAGTTGGATATCGCAAATGTACGTTAAATGCATTTCCCGTATATACTGCATAGATCTAATGTATATCTAAGATGCACAATGTATATCTGAAATATATTTTACATCTATTTTGAAAATATCGAAAAATATATCTTTACATATATTTTATTTCCGTGTGGGAGATGAATGCGCAGTTGAATCAATATAGCACTATAGTGCTAGTGGGCAAGTGTACAAGGAACAACAAATCGTTGGACAACGAGTTGTCCTGTACCAGTAGCAAGTCCGATAATTGGAGGGCAACAAAGATGGTAGCATCAATACATCGTAGAACAAGGAACGACTCTTATAGAAAATAGGCGGTCAACCAGTCACGCGATCGACGTATTGGCCACCCCTCCTCTAATGCATAATTTAATATTCTCTATATATATAGTTTCGAAAGTTTCCTAAAGATTTGGCAGGTCCCACGAAACAAGCAAATCGTTAAGACGAAATGACACCTCATCGCGGTCGGTATGGTAGTATAATTATAGATACCCAAAAATCTTTGAAACGGCTCTTCAGATCCCGTCGAAACTTGTCCAAACGACGTCAAATAGATAGACGAACAGCTGTTTGCCCCTCAAATTTTCTGAATTTGAGAAAAAAACGTAGATTGGCTTATGGTTGACTTACGACAAGCCAATCTACATTTTTTTTTCAAATTCAGAAGATGTGAGGGGCAGACAGCTGTTCGTCTATCTATTTGACGTCGTTTAGCAAACTTTCGACGGGATCTGAAGAGCCGTTTCAGAGATTTTTGAGTATCTATAATTGTTCTACCATACCGACTGCGATGAGGTGTCATTCCGTCTTTATCGATGCCATCGGCGCAGAGAATACATTCACGTTTTCACGGTCACAAACTGATATCTTCTAGGTAAGTGGACATGCGGTCACGTACAGTTAATCCAGTAAAAGAGATGAAAAACTAGCACTTTTTAGCGTAGAATATGAATTTTTGACTGAAGGTAGATGGTTGCATACTGAAAGTAACCCCAAAAAAATGTTGACCCTCAACTGGCCCCAACTCTAAGAAATAGGGGTTGAAAATTTAAAAACCGCCGTATCTCAATAACTAATAGCCCCGTGAAAACGTGAATTTATTTGTGTGTGTGTGTGTGTGTGTGTGTGTGTGTGTGCGTGTGCGTGTGCGTGTGCGTGTTCGTGTGCGTGTGCGTGTGCGTGCGCGTGTGCGTGTGCGTGTGCGTGTGCGTGCGTGCGTGCGTGCGTGCGTGCGTGCGTGCGTGCGTGCGTGCGTGTGTGCGTGCGTGCGTGCGTGCGTGTGTGTGTGTGTGTGTGTGTGTGTGTGTGTGTGTGTGTGTGTGTGTGTGTGTGTGTGTGTGTGTGTGTGTGTGTGTGTGTGTGTGTGTGTGTGTGTGTGTGTGTGTGTGAAATTACCTATATTCACACATATATGACATATATTACATATGTACATATATTACATATATTTATTAATATATATTACATAGAACATGCATATATTAAATATATTTCATGGAGATATTCGGAAGGGTCAGGAATTACGCATAGGTGTCATGAATTGTGCCAAGGGGGTCTTAAATCGGGTACACGTAGAGGTCACAAACTGCGTCAAGCGGGTCATAAATCGGGTATACGTAGGTGTCACAAACTACGACATGGATGGTTCTCTAGTGTCAGGAACCCCGGCAGCAGAGAAGCGATATTAAAACAATTATTATATTAAAAAATATTAATTATTTCACTTGTTTAATAGGTGAATCTAATTCAGGGGGCCTTGACGCACGTTTTAAAACCTTTACTTTTCATTTTAGCTATATCACGCGTCAATGAATAGTAAAAATCCGACACAGCTGCTCTTAAAGTGTCAGTAACTGGGCCGTTTACGTTAACAGGACTATATTTGATTCAACTAAAGATTTTTCAATTATTGCCAAATATTCATTTTGTAATAAGTGTACGACTGTTATATCAAAGGATTGCTGAGCCTACAACTTAAATACAGATTCATTAATAGTTAATAAATTCTTATTTTCGTTACATATTGTCATACAGTTGTCGCGTCAACTTTATGACTCTTGGCTCAAATGCGGCCGAGATAGTCGTTTTGAATGAAGATCAGTTCATTGTTGTGACATGTTCATTTGCATTGAACACAGGATAGTTGCAGTAACTATACGTTAACTGCCCTAAACCTAAATATATTAATAGTGAACAAATCTCTACTTCTTTAAACTCGTTTGATTACCAAAAACATCTACCGAGTTTTTGATCAACAAAAGCGATCAAATAAATCAGATTTTTCAAAGAGATACTATGGTTATAAAATTTCGCCATAACAACACGAATATTTCTTAACGACTCACAAATTTTGTAACAGTTTATGAATATTTGAATACAAGTGCCAACTAAATATATTTCTTTACTATAAAAAAACTGTCTTCTCAATGTAGTCTCTTTAAGGTATTCCTTTCGCGGAGAGCCATATTATGTGGATGCATGAGGATGACCCTTCCGGATCAATGATTGAATAACAGTAGCGCTTGATAAAAATAAGTCACAATCA
>OZ023318.1:8637054-8709554 GCA_964007375.1 Ophion obscuratus
GTCGATCCATCTTGGCCGGAAGTTGATAAAAAAAAATGTCCTCATATTTTGCAGCAAAATCCGGTGTGGTCCTCTAAACGAAAATTGAACCCTTATAACTTTATGTGCTTCATTTAGGCCACACAACATTTTCGGAGAGGTCAATAATTTTTGTTAATACGAGGAACATGAGATTCGCCTGTCTGTATTTTTATTTGCGAACCATTGTCGCAATGGCCGAGGGCAATTGAATAGAACGTAAAACGCATAAAACGATATCATGACAAGATGGACCCGCATTTCTTTTTGTTAAAACTGGATTGTCAAAAAAAAAAAAAACTGGTAGGTGTGTGGACTTTACTGACAGTTTGAAGGGGTTGTCGAAAAATTTGCAACGATTAGGCGTTCGAGTCAGCACGGAAAGCCCCATATATATATACATATATATATATATATATATATATATATATATATATATATATATATATTTCTATTATCATTATCATTATTATATGCACTCCTCCGACGTAAAAACTATTTACAGAAACAAATATAACGAAAGAATTAAATTAACGCGCGAATTCGTGTACAAGATTTGCTTTCCAATGTTGTGAAATTCATCGCAAATCTCGAAGAACGTTGGAACGATAAAACAAAAAGACAATAATTGTTTGTCCTGCACTGTACATCTCCGTCATCACACTTCTGCCTCTAGCGGAATAAAAATAATGAATAACTTCGACGTTTTATCGAGAAAAAAAATTCAATTCAACGATTCAATCTACCAACTACATTTTTTTTCTTTTTTAACTCCTCTTAGTTAGTTAATATTTTGTGTTCTTTGGTAGCATGGTGTATCCGTGTGTATGTGTGTACGTATGTAAGTGTGATATACGATAATCAATACGAGCATATATAAATTCACGTAAGTATTGTCCGATCGTGACAGATGGTCCCAATCGCCCAAATAATTAATTCGTTTTTTTCCCTTCTTTTTCTTCATTCGTTATTCTTCCTCGTCTTTCACTCGTAGACTTGTTTTTTTTGCGTCTTAAAATCGATAAACTACTCTCGAGAGGTGACTCGCAACGACCCAGTTTCGCGTTTTTCGTTTTGTCGATTATTTATAATATATTCTCGTATTTATGGTTGTATCTGTATGTACATATCGTGATTCGTGAAATCGTAGGATACTCGAAATATGCGCGGTTCTGGAGAAAAGTGACATTTCCTGAAAATGGGATAGATTCTCGTGAAAAATTAATCAATCATATTGAACATGCCAAAAAAGTCATCTTGAATAACAAAGCCACCAATTTATTAAACAATTAGCTCGAGATATTTATATAGATAGATATAGATTTTTTTTTAACAAATAGTCGATAACCTGTTTTTCTTTTTGCCACCTCAGACGAATACCTTTTCTTTCGATCTTCTTAGCATCTTCGATGTGACTGATATTTTTTTCAGGCTTATTTTCGTATGATCCGCTACTCGAATCTCGATCGAATCAGACTTTTCGTTAGAAATGTATTGCCTGAAGCGATTGTTTAGAGCCCCAAGTCAGGTGAAAATCGTAAGAAATTGTCACCCATACAAGTCTTTGTGACGACATAACAATATCACTATGAACATTTTTATGATGGAAAGAAAATATCGTGTAAAAAATCTCATTCCAAAAACTCTCGCGGATAATTCGCATGTTTCTTTGATTTACAAAAACATTTCGTTGACGTGATTTGCTTCGAATGATACTTTTCGCAAAGCTCCATCGTTACGTCGGCGACATTGGAATACAGTTTTACTTTGTGATTCTCAAGCAACTCGAATCCATCAAGAGATAACGTAAACGAGAGAGGGAGGGAGGGAGAGCGCGAGAAAGAAAAAATGAGAGAGAAATAATGACCTCCACGCTGTGCGAGCGATCGAAATTTTCGTTATCGGTGTGGCCCGTCATGTATATATCGGTATTTTACAACACATTACGCACGGAATTCGTAATTACGCTTATTTATATTATATATTTTATATTATATTATATATATGTACACACGGAAATTTAACAGCAATTGAATATTTTTCGTTTCTTGCGCTCCGTTTTACCGACCGAGCACCGGAGCCACGTTAAATCCTCGGGCAATATATCCGCAAGGGTACCACGATCCTAAGTTCGAAGAAAGATTTAAAATAAAAAAACAAAAATGAAAACGTTCTACGATAGACTGGATAGCCTTGTTCGAAATAAAATTACCAGTAGATTTTCGAATAAAAAAAGTATAACGTCGATAAAGTTTGTTCTTCAGTCGTCGAGGCATTCGTACTTTCGCAAAAGTGTTGGCAAACACACGTCTTGTTTACACATTTTATACGTTTCTATATCAATATACGTACAATACATACATACGTATATACATATATACATATATACGTATACACATATGCGTGTAGATGTGTGTGTATATATATATATATATACGCTTTTCATTTCGTACATTCTTCTCGTCCGCGTGTTCCTTAATACTAATTAAGTAGAATTCGTAATTCCTCTCTATATACACCCTGTTTAAATCTTTTTCCTTGTTTTCTTTCTTTTTTGCTTAAATCGATTTTCGCTTATAAGTATATAATAATTTTACTCCATACAACGAGGTCGCACCATTAATTTGTTTTCCTCCTTCGTCGCTGACTACGCGATTTTATTTCTTCACTCGTTATATTCGCATCAACCGAGCTCGCGTTTTTGTTCTATTCTCTTTATTGTTTTATTATGTTTTCGTTTTTTTTTCGCAATATTTTGGGATTTCGGCGACGTTTTTTTTTTTTTCAGCTCGAGATTCTAAGAATTCCTTATTTTTCTCTCGCATTAGGAAGAAATAATTTTTCACGACGTACAATTTCTCGTTCATTCATTCCCCCATTTGTATTCCTTCACTGTGGGCACTCCTGTTTCTCGTTACTCTGGTTTGTTATCGTTTTTTTTTTTGCTAGATCGAACGACACGAAATTTACTGATGCTCCGGTAGTAACGAGGCCGAAGGGGATTGCATCGGTAAGGCGTAGCAATTGGTCTATGGCTGCTGAAGCAACAATTGCTCCAGCTCGTCGGCTGACCTCAGAAGAAAAGCCGCGGATTCCCGATACCCGGTTATGAGCTGTCTAACCGCGGTCATCTCCGTGGCGTTCAGCTTGTGGCTCAAAAGAGGCTTTGTATTTTTCATGCTGAGATCCGTTGGCCCTGCAAGAAGAGTTGGAGAAATACCTCGTGTTAGGAATGCTTTTTTTAAATGTAATTTCTTTTGATGCCTCGCTAATGAAGACAAGTGCATGCATCTCAAGTCATTCATACGAATAAAAATCTTTGCACTGAAATGTTGGTGCAAATAAAATGTTTCGATCAGACTCGTTCAAATTTTTATGAAGAATGATGTAGACTAATAATAGGACTGAAAAGATGGTAATAAATCATTTGAACTGATAATTATTCTACAATCAATTTTGAATTTTCCTTCATATGCGATGACTTTGTTAATTCGTCTAAATACTTATGGATTTCCGCAGACTTTTCTCTCTTTTGGTATAAGTTTTTGACGATTTCAAAGAATTGTCGAAGCAAATGTGATATTTAATTTTTTTGTCTGCGGAAAAATTCCACATTACTCTCGAGGAATTTCCAATTTATTGAATGAACAGTTTTACAAATAAAACTTGTAAAATTAATCGAAAAGAGCAATTTTGAAAAGCGAGAAAATTTAGAAAATAATTATAAGTGTTTAAGAAAAATAACTATTCCATTTTATATGAAGCCAATTTTTCCAACTGATCAATATTGAGTTGAACAAAATTTTTTTTACAAACAACCTTCCAATAACTTTTCGGCGCTACTATTATTGAGAAAAATTCATACCATCTTGAAGACGTCTATTTTTTTAAAGATTTTTGTCAAATCGAGAAGTACTGAAATTTTAATCAAATCAAATGTTTGACTGGAAATATACGTGCGACACACCACTGAATTACGAAAAGTTCATTTTTACGAGGAATGAATACCAAACAAATGACGATGATTATGTAATGATTCAAGGGATTTTCGTGCAGTAACGAAATGAAATAAAAGACACCAATAATGCGTATTACTTTGTGTACCGTTGCTCAGTAGGCCCGAGGTAAAACTTTGGGTGGGATAGAGACCCGCGGATAAGGTCGGTGGAACCGTCGTAGGTCCGGCACGTTGAAAAGCCTGACTGAAATTTGGTCGATACATCGCGGTTGGTGCACCACCGCCTGCAACTCCGTTCACCGCCGATGAACTCACTATCGTTGCTTGGCTGCAATGTAAAAAAAAAGACATGTTCAAGCGCTATCGTCCAATCCTTTCGCTACTATAGCTGCAATGATTATAGTGACGGGTAATTCGCTTGGCGAATGGCTGTCATTACGCGGATCTCACCTCATGAGATTCTTATTGTCCGAGGGTGAGTGAACCATTAATTTCGATGATGGGGCGAGCGAAAGGGGGGTCGAGGTTAGTGTACTACTCGGCAAACTGGCCAAACTCGTTAACGGTGTCATGGACGTCAGTGACGTCGGTGGCGTGTCTTCCCTCTTGCCCGGAAGTGACTTTACCGGTGTACTCGAAAAATGGTCCAGGCTCGATCGTACGTCCGTTTGCTGTAACAAAAAGCACACGAGGTAAAACATGAAAAACTTTAGCGTAAAATTATGTTTCAATCTATTGGCAAATTCATTATTAATTCATTTTTCTTCTTGTTATATGATAGCAGATGTTTTTTCAGAATTTCAGTTTAGTTGCATTGTTAAATTATTGGGGGTTCCAAAGATCGATAGGCTGAAATAAAATTCTCATTACATTGTTCTTATAATATCATATTTCTGGAGTAATTACACATATACAATACCAACGTCGACGAAATTCCGCGATACTATTCTTATTGTCGCTTACTCTTATTGGTGTATAATTTTATCGACTCTCTTGTCGTTTTGGCAATTCGCGTAATGTTTGTCATTTTTATTGCAACCACGTCACATGGAGGTGAAATGATGGGCATTTTACGCTTTGAATTTCCCGCCTCGGTATGTCGATAAGTTGTAACAGCACGTTCTCATAATATATATTCTCGGTGTTCGCGTTACATACATTATGAAAGTGTGTGTGTGTGTGTGTGTGTGTGTGTGTGTGTGTGTGTGTGTGTGTGTGTGTGTGTGTGTGTGTGTGTGTGTGTGTGTGTGTGTGTGTGTGTGTGTGTGTGTGTGTGTGTGTGTGTGTGTGTGTGTGTGTGTGTGTGTGTGTGTGTGTGTGTGTGTGTGTGTGTGTGTGTGTGTAATGTACGATTTCATAATGTATGTAACGCGAAGACCGAGAATATTATCTCTTATCCCCAATTTTTTACGCAGCACGGTCTACTTTACCACAATATTGATTATTCAGACGTTCAACGATGCTGGACTAATTAATGCCTGGTACTCATTTCTTACCACAAAATTTTGTATTTTGAAATGAGGAGCTGGCGAACAAAACCGAACTTGTCCACATCACGTCAAATTAAATCTTTGTATTTTTTTATTTTTGTGCCTAAAAACTGCCATTTCGCTCGAAAAGGCAGTTTTAAAGAAATTTTGAGGTGTTTAGAGCCAAATTTGATTCAAAATATTTCGGCAGCTTATTAAGGTGACCTTGAAAAACACGAACAATAAAAATACAACAAAATTGCCGTAGTTTGGACAAGTCCGGTATTGTTCACCAGCTCCTCAAATACACCCTCGGCCAAAGGTTTGGAGCGCCCTGCAATTTTTCCTTCCGGACAAAACTTGAATATCTCGGCCAAAATAAACGGAAACCAATTGACCAAGCGAAGTTTTGAAGAGAATAAATTCAGCTTCAATTTGCTTTTTTAATTTTATTTTTTCGGTTTTTTTGTGCCCGGTACGTAATTTTGAAAATGGCGGTTTTTCACGATTTTCGCACCATGAAAAGTCGTTCGCTAGACTTCGGGAAAATATAAATCTGGCTATTTAGTGAAACGATCTTCGAAAAGGGAAGTATTAGCTTTAGTTTTTTTTTCTTCTAAATTTGCAGTTTGTCTTCGCAGAAAAATTTAGTTTTTTCTTGAAAAAACGGCAGGTTTCCGCAAAGCCGGCATCATGCAGCGTATCGTGAAAAATATGAGGTTGAGAATATTTATCCTATGGACGAAAAAGTTTTGTTTTGTTATTTTGGATATGTTCAATTTTTTCAGATTTTTTTGGCAACATTTTTTTTCATCACTAGTTTTGGTTGATCATCGACGATTAATCTAATTAATTTATTGCCATTACATTGAAACGAAGATGTTTTAATGAAAATATCTTTGTTTCAACGTAACGTTTCAAGAAAACGGACATAATTGAAATTTGTACGTCGTACGAATCAAATGACGCTCTGAGCTTATACAGAGTCAAACGAATGAGTGCTGACTGTCATTCAAATCAAAGATGATCGGGAAAGATTCAGTAATAACACTTCGGCAGATTCGAAAATCAGTGACAAGTGCTCTTAAAAATCAAAAGAAAATGTCATCTGATCAGTTCGACGTACAAATTCAATCACGCCTTGACCAAAAGCATTAAGCACCCTGTGTTTTTCTTCTTTTTCTAGTTTAGAGTATACCATTGAACTCTCTTTGTTTTTTAAATGTATTAGTCAATTTAAACCATATTATTAATAGTTAGTTGATCCGGAACCGATGTGTTGGTCTAGTGGTTAGCGTACCTGCCTCTGAAATCAACACATCGGGAGGTCGCGGGTTCGAATCACCGTCTCGTAGTTTCGTCGAGAAATAAAAACACAGGCGTGACGTAGCTCCAGTTGTACACAGATGTCGCGCACACGGACCGGTACGTGTGTGTGTCGGATGGGTATGGCTGTAGCCTGTGAGCTATTTCTCGACGAAACGCGACTAGCTCCGAGGCTGGGAAGCGAACTCGTGACCGGCTGTATTGGTATAGGTTTTCCGCAGTTTCCCTATACCCATGACAGAAATGTCATGATGAATATAATACAGAGGGGGAAGTCGGCTGCGGCCGCAATGGGGAGGGGGGATGATGAAGAGAAAGAACAAGTGTAGAGCGGTGGACATATAAGTGGAGCCTTGTAAAAAGCTGTGCAAGTAAAACTTCAAATTAAAAAAAAAAAAAAATATTTAGTTGATCCACCCACAGCTTTCATTATCTTCGTTTCAATGTAATGGCAATAAATTAATTAGATTAATCGTCGACGATCAACCAAAACAAGAGGTGAAAAAAAAGGTGTTGCCAAAAAAAATTAACAACTCCAAAATAACAAAACAAAACTTTTTAGTCTTTAGGACAAATATTTTCAACCTCATAGTTTTCACGATACGCTGCACGCTTTCGACTTTACGGAAACCTGCCGTTTTTTTAAGAAAAACTGAATTTCTCTGCGAAAAAGAAATTGCAAAATAAAAAAAAACGAAACTAAAGCTAACACTTCCTTTTTCGAAGATCATTCCACTAAATAGCGAGTTTTCTATTTTACTGAAAGCCAGCGAACGACTTTGCAAGGTGCGACAATCGTGAAAAACCGCCATTTTCAAAATGACGTACCGGCACAAAAAAATCGGAAAAATAAAATTAAAAAAGTAAATTCAAGCTAACCTTATTCTCTCCGAAACCCCGTTTGGTAAATTAGGTTCCGATTTTCTTTTTTGGCTGATATATTCAATTTTTTGTCCGGAAAGAAAAATTGCAGGGTGCCCCAAACTTTTGGCCAAGGGTGTATATATTTACCCTCGCGGGTATTCGCTCAAAACTGTATTTCTTTTATTGTTTAATTCACTTATAACCTTTGTCATAATTTAGAACCCCGTCTTCAAATGTAATTTAAATGAAACAAATGTTGATATAACAGTAAACGTTTCTTGCCTGGAAAATGTCAGAATAGCCTCGATAAAATTCGGAGCGTTGAAAGGCTTGAGCTTATGGTAGGGGTCGCCATAATACGCAAGCTTGATTGTAAAAAGATCAAATCAAAAGAGTACTTGAAGACTTTATCAGATATTAGGGCACTACAAGGAAAAATAAAAAATTCTCGACATCTGTCTGCAATCGTTTACAACAACTGTATACAATGTGCGAAATGTACGTCTCGTACAGCAATGCATATTTTGAAGTTTTTACCGTTGATCAATCTTAATGTGATATTTTATGTCCGAAATTCGAAATGGCCGATAGAAATGTGTGAAGCAAATACTTATTTGAATTCGAAGCCACATTTTTTTGAAAGTCAATGTGGAATATAGATCGAATCATTTGAAAAAAATTCTAAATTTGGAAGCCCTTGATCTCAAAATCCAACAAATTCCCGGATTCAAACGATTCGTGGATAATAATTTCTTCGTAGGACTAATTTGTACAGATTTCCAGGGGGCACAGGAAAGAAAGTGTGATCGCTCTTCGGGTGTCCATACGAGATTTTCAAACAAGTATCCTAGTAAAGTTGGCGAAAATTGATGTAGGCCCGACCAAATCCATACGATAATTTTCGCACGGGTTGTAACGAAGTTCCATTCAAATAAGTTGCATTATCATTTTATACTTGACGCACATTTTCCACGTTACTAAATGTTTATTTCTTCTAAAACCAGTACTAGCAGCATTGTTGCTTTATATTTGCTTTCTGTTGCACATCGTGCGCAACTTTTTCCTCTCACAATTCGAATTACGACCATTGGCCAAAGTTTGTCGAGGACAAATCAAAATACGATAAATCAGGCATTCTTAACTCAATCAAATTTTATAGCAATTTATTCATCTTGTTTTCGTCGTTATCCATTTTCCTGTTCGCAAACGCATCATCATCATTGTCACGTGGGTGGAAAGATACCTGGTGATTATTGATGTATTCGTACAGTTGTTGTTTGTGAACGATTCTCAAGTTTTTTTTCCTCATGATCGAGCCAATAATTCGCGGCGATCGCCAGTTACCACGAATCGATCGTGACTGTACGGATGTGTATATTTAGAAGCTGCGAATTTCACGCAAATTTCGAACAGCTACGAAAGTTTGTTCTCGAATATAACAATTGAAATTAATTGTTTCCGTAAAAAGCGAACATTGATCGCGCACGTTGTATTCCAATGATGAAAAAATCGATTGCACCTTACGCCGTCACATAAATACTTCAAAATCATCAAATACACCCATGAGTAGTAGAATTCACGAACTTGCGAAATTTTCCATTTACTCTCGTGGAATTCACACATTGTTTTTGAGCGACATTTGCGCTGATATTTCGCAAAAGAACGTAGCTAATCACATTCTCTCACACAGACGCACACACTTCGACGGAGAAGCTGTTCGGACAAAACACTGTCGTACTTTTCGAAACATCCGCAAACACGCGCGTCTTCAGACGTACTCCCACTCGTATTTCTCACGCCGTTTCAAGCTATAGATATTTTCTTTATCGCTCATACTCTTGTCCACCTCTCCTCGAGATTTCATACATATTAACACAAGGTCCCCCCTTTTTACACTCGCCTATATAAATACTCATATATATGGATACACGAATATATCTATATACACGTACATGTGTAATTTTTTCCCTTGTATGCCGCTTTTTATGCGATAATGCTCGTTCCATGTCCCGTGACTAATTCTCCTCGGTTCGTTTATTATTTACACTTCCAACGCTCGTCACTTCGAAGAGTCGCGGAACACAGGGTTAAAGCACGACAGTTACTGCTTTTTCTCTCTCGTAAGGGGGATGGAAAATTGTCGCAAGATACAGTCTTTTTTATAATTCGAGCTGTATAACCGAGCAATTGGACCAGCGAAATCTATCCGGCAGATGCTGAGGGAGTTTTGTGGTGTACGTACATACGGATGATAAAAAAATGTATATGCATACGTAGAGGGAACCGTGATTCGTATACATATGAAACGAGTGTGTGTGAATAAGTTAACGAGGCGTTTGGAAGAAACGAAAGCGATCACTTTCGTCCTGCAACTGAAGAAGCCAGTTTCGCTTATTTTCCATCTTGTTTCGTGTCTTCATTTCTTTCTTTTCAGGGTAGCGATGAATGCGACGACTTGTGGCAAGAATGAAAAACGGAGGCTGCGTATGCAAAAGATCATTCAATTGCTCACACGCCACTCCCTCTAATGCCCCATGGTTTATTGCAAGAATTGTACGTGACAATTGGTAGCATGACATTTTTTTTCTCTTTATTTATACAATATAATCCTTCGAGGTTTGAAGTAAGTCTCGCATGTTTCGTGACGACAATCAAGCTGGGGTTTGCAGTGAGTTTTCGGTTATTACCCTAAATGTCTCGTCTTATTGATGATCGCAAATGCTCACGAAGAAAATGGAAATTACACGAGTGCTAACGACCCTCAACGAGGCGATGGAATTGACACTGTCCGATCGATGGCTGAATCATCTTTGTGAGGAAAATAAATAAAAAAGGGTATAACAGCAGAAAGTGGTTGGCCTATAACAAAGAATTTCCGCATCAAACAAAAAAAAGTAAGACCTCGATTTTGATCTTCCCGCGATAAAAGAAATTATGCTTGAAAATGGCAGTTACAGCGCCGTTCATAATCGATAGAGTCAATTCCAGTGTATGTACAATTGAAAATTAAAACCGTCCCACAATGATCGCGGTACCTACTGGGCTGAACAAAAAATTACGCGAAAATCGTCAAATGCTCGTGTCATCTTCTGCCACCAGATTTTATTATATTAGTCAGACGCGCACGTGTGGTACAGTAGCGGCTAATATCCACTGCCATGATGATCGCGGCTTCACCATCCGGAATCGCGAGTATCACACGGGTCCGAGGACAAGAAGGCAAAGAAAGACACATACAGAGGTGCAGACAGACAAATGGACAGAAAAAGAGAACAGCGGGAGAGAGAGAGGGGGGGGGGGGAGGCATACACAGTAAAACAGTGAAATCTTGGGGCGGATGTAGGGAGGTGTTTTTATGAAAGGCGAGCACACATAGCGTGTGTTGCGTTGACGTCAATTATACAGAGGTGGCACGGGAGATAGCCACAACGGACGACCAACAGCTCTTAGCAAACAGACACGGACATTACACATTATACGTGTACGTGTGCGCATATATGTGTAGCACGAGCACCGGGAGGTTTAATGGGTTAGGCTTTAGGTCGCCGAGGGGTTATCGTCTCCCGGAGGGATTTTCAGTAGAGATAGCGAGAACGGTCCGACGTGAACGCGTCGGTGCTGCTCGCTAGTGTTTTTCTGCCTCATGAACCAACATATATGGTATAATATCGAGCCTATTTACGATCGTATCTCTACAAGCGGACACGTGCATGCAAATTAACGAGCTAAATACAAATGGCATTTTTCCTATGATCCATAAATTTCGTCCTTTCCAACTAGGCTCAATAAATTCTTAGACGCATTGGCTCTTCCGAAGCATCCCAAAATAGATCATGTTGAAATTCGTGCACGTTACCGTACGAAGAGGAAAAAAAAATGCGTCGACTCGCTCTCGCTCTCTCTCTCTTGAAACCATCCGTAAACGCTTTTACCGCAAAACAGAAAATCGCTACCTTCGTAAAGTAAAAAATACTTCGTAAGGTAAAAAGACGTCTCGGTCGCAATAATCGTAAGAGTTTACCATCGTTTTACAATCGTTTTTCAATATGTCGTAGTATTTTGTCCTTGGTGCTTTAAGAACGCAAAAGACGGTGAAATCACCGGAACGCCGGGTATAAAGGCCAAAGGTCCACACGTCGAATGTGATCGCACGTATAAACCGCGCTTTATTCTTCATCGGCGAGTCAACCTACGCGGACTAATATCACGAATGGTACAGTTATTGGCCAATCATTACCCTGACATATATATTTAGCGCTAATCTTCCATACTTTTCCTCACCCGCGTGACGCACAGAGCAGCGCCGAACAACGACGAATTGTAACATTACGAATTACTTCGCGCTTCGTGCTTGTGCGTGAATTTACTTTGCAATTTTGTACGCAACATTTTTGAGCGATATTATCATAAAAAGAATATATAGAAATTGTTAAAGTTCCCTGGGGCTTGTACGATTGTTTTGATAATTCGATCCGCTTGGGAAACATTTCTCGACGCAAGGTAACGAATCGAAACACGGAAGTGGTTTATTCCGAGCCATTTCCTGAATTCGCGTATACGAATATCGGAACGTACACGTGTTTCTATCTCGTAACGAGGCCAGAGTGCAGCGTCTTTTTTACTTTTAGCGTGTGTGCGCATTCCTCCGTTGCCGTCGGAGCACGATAGTGGGAGAGGTGCGCGACCCATCGGTTATCATCACTACTTGTCACGAAGTCTTCGAATCGTCCGTTTCTTTTCTTTCATACGTTTACTCCGTCGCGCACTCCCACTCCGTCTCTCTCTCTCTCTCTCTATCTCTCTCATTGCCAGATACACCTACCCTAATTTCGCATAAATGCTTCTCCTACACAAATGTAAACGCCCGCACGTCGGTACTTGCGTTCATTATTTTTTTTTCCATGCAACCTTTGCCGTCGAGATCGCCATGTCTCGGTGCACGCGCAAAGATGATAATACGCTCATTTTTTAACGTCGATTATTTTCGATAGTGCCGCTAGTAAACAAAAATAACGTCGAAGATTCTACACCAAGTCAAATGTGCTGTGAAAATGAAAAATTGATATTCAAATCATTTCCCATCGTGTTTTTTTATTTATTTGGCTACTGATAAGTCAATGGAATGACGTTTTTTCTTCCCGGTACTGGCATTCTTCCGGGACAGATATGGTATCGTAATGAAATGACCATATTCGCGAAAAAACGGTTTTATAAAAAGAAAAAACATCCAATGTATTCTTCTATAGTTGATATCACCGTAGGAGGCTGGCACTCTTTGTTATTCTCTTTTCTCGATGCCGTCTGAC
Source organism: Ophion obscuratus (assembly GCA_964007375.1). Taxonomy (NCBI): domain Eukaryota; kingdom Metazoa; phylum Arthropoda; class Insecta; order Hymenoptera; family Ichneumonidae; genus Ophion; species Ophion obscuratus. The sequence continues at coordinate 8,649,996 of OZ023318.1, forward strand.
TGGATACTGGAGTAACCTACTTAGCCGATTGCGCCCTCGGTGTCATCCCTCACGTGGAGAGAGCTTTCGTAAAACAACGTAAAAAGTGAATTCTTCCAGTTTGTCGTGTCGGTTACATAATACATTTTCTTTTTCTTCACTATGAACGGCAAGGTTCCGTAATTCTTAAGGGACCGTCACAGTGTGAAATTTAAAAAAAAAAACTATTTTTTTTTTGCATTATCCGATAGTATAGACGGTTATAAACATGCTGTTCATATAATAACATAAACGTAAGTAGATAATTTATGTGAAAATTCCACACTCGAAACTTTAAACGCGTTTTTCACTAAATGTCGTTTTTCAAAGCGGCTTGCACTCTCAAAGGAAGAGTTTTCAAGCTATTCGTCTCAAATTTTGACAGAATATTCTTCACGCCATTTTCCATCTTACTGCGAAAGCTTTTTTTAATCTTCATTTTTTTTTAACGAAAAACTGTAGACAAAATGGGCTTAATTCGATACTTTTTTTCAAACCGCCGCCATTTTGTTAATTTTGATTTTAAAAAACCTACATAGCAAGATAGCGGCTTATATACTTATTAATAATCTTTTTACAGATGTTGTTTCAGATATTATTTACGGGCACAATCGTGTACACCGTGAGGACTTCTTTTTTTCGAAGAAATTTTCAACCGTTAAAAAAATGTGAAAAAAATAAAATTAAACGTTGATACATTTATTTTCCGTTCTTCATGAGTGCTTTGATTTTACATAAAAAAAATCAGACCGACTAGCGTATTTTAGCCATCGAAAAAAATGGCAAAAATCAGCTACTTTTCGACCCGTTACGCTGTGATGACACTTAAAAAAAATACCTGAAATTTTTGTTTTTCGCCCGGAACTGCGTCGATCAAGGTGTCGCAGTTTTACGACACCTTGACCGCGTTGTACGTACCTGTACAAATTCGACCGGCGCATTGGTACACCCACATTAATAGTAACACAGCCACAAACACACGTACACTTATGCAGGGTCGTACTATTAGGCAAGGGCCGCGAGGTCGCTTAGTGGGAGAGAACGTCGCGACCACGGGGCGTCTAGTCGCGCCAATTTTTCATCAGACGAAATTAGAACAAGACGCACGCGTGTCCGTTTGTACATTTCTCTCACGCACCTATCCCGTGGAATCGGCGAGGGTGGAACGCCGACTGAAAACGCGTCGTCCTTTTCCCCATCCACGCGAACTTATTATTAGCCAATGGAGAAACACTCGACGGGATGCGCAACGAATGTTAATTGTCGTAAGGACGCGTGGCTAACGAGAATTTGCGCTCAATGTTGTGTAGTTAATGCCCTTCTTATAATCCCGTGCGTAATTCAATTCAAGACAATTTTGGTTTCGGATGAATGTACCGTAACTTTATTGAAGCCTCCGTTTGAAACCCTCGTATGAGCCCCTCAAAGGATCCATTTCTCAGGCGCATTGCGAAATTATTTGACTTTCATTGTTTGGGTTCGGGAATCATCGAGATTTCGCGATAAATATGGAGTCAATTGTTATCATAATCGAAACGCAGTATTCTTACATCCACCAAATCTTGATGTGATGTCATATTTCGAACATTCAAAGTGATGCATTAAAATTCGCATAAATGTATGGTTTTCGAATTTCCATTCGCCGTTTTGAATTTGACAAATGAAATGTGTAAATAAGATTCAACGACGATAAAAACAAATCGAAATATGTATACGAGGCACGATACGTTTATTAATGTTATACTTCAAAAGCCCAAAATGACAGTTGTGCCCAAAATTGTGCAATTAATCGTTGGATTGCCTCAGTGAAATGCGACCAGGTCCTTAATCGGTCCCCTAATCAAGCCTTTTTCAATCTAGCCATCCGAATCTGATATACGCTAGTGGGAAGCCTAGTTGGGCCGCATTGTGGGCATACCTGGCAGCCACATTCAGTGCCTCAAAGACGCCCATTTGTATCGAAGCTGCCCTGACGAATATTAATTTCTTAGAAAACAAAAGGGCGTAACTCGCGTGATTCTATGGCCTGAAGGAAATAGGGCAAACGTTTTTTTTTTTTTTTTTATTTTAATTAGTGACTAATCATGCAAATACAAGATTGTATTAGCGGTAACTCACCGTGGCTGCTGGGAGTGTGGGCATCGGCTGTGAAACTGGCTCCAGTCCGAGCCTCATGCGTTTCGCATTGTCGCTCTCGTTCTCGCAGGCAGTTGCCAAAATCTGTTCTGCCTGTACCGAGGTCAAGTGGGCTGGCGTTGGTCTCGCCTTTAACGAAAACGAACAGTAAAAGCCTGTGTTTCCAACTGTAGCGCGGAATTCGTTATACATACACACGCACACTGCGTACGTTTATCATAAAACACGTGGATATATACGTGAGCACTGCGTCACGCATACCGGAAATGCGAACTTGAATTCGTCGTTAATTGCTCTCGAGCCAACCATAATAGCCACCGAATAAAAACACTAATTTTTAAATTCAATCTACCGTTCAGTCCAATTCGTTCGAAAACGCATCGATTTCAATGAGATTTGCAAATCATATTTTTCGTATAACTTAATTTCGTATAATTTAATTTCTGATCAGTTATAAAAGCTTATTGCAATTTCGTATAACGTTTTTCGTTAGCTCAAACAAAGTCTAGAAATCGAACATTTTGTATGTTGAATCGAGGAGGAACACTATGAAATTCAAATCGAACTGTTTTCGCCAATCGTTCATGATTTTTCATTTAAATTCGATTTTTATACGTTCGAAAGTGAAATACGAAACTCGATAACGCTTGTAAAAAAAAATTCGTCAAGTCATCTTACAGAATTTGCATGTATGACATGTAGAGTACACAGAAATGAAATAAAAATGATATTTCAATTGGATCACGAGTACAAATTAATATTATTTACCGCGTCCCAAGGTGCGCCCTCCCTGCCGCGTTTGTTTCTTCTGCAACTCTTGAGATACGTTCGGATTCGCTTCCTCGCTCGTTCAGCGCATTCCGGAAATTGTCTCGTACAGCTGTCGATTATTGCTTGTATCTTTTCCTTGGGTTGCTTCGAGATCGGTACTATGCGGTCCAGGTTCTCGTCGACGAAAAGTCTCACGAACATCTGCCGAATCGGTTATAACGTGTTAGCAAAACGAACAAACAAAACAAAAAAAATACGGAGGTCAAGTGACGTTTCGTCGTGGTTGCCAACTGGAAAGGGAAATCCAACAACCATAAAAGATCCTACACGAAATGAATTGGAGAATTCAATTCGCTAAGTAAGGGGCAAATTAATAGTGACGGGGGTAAAGGGGCATTGTGTCGTGTTTTTATAGTTCGCGGTCATCGCGGTGTCTCCTTCCATGAAACTAATTGTAATTAATTAAGAAGGAACGTTTCTAGTACCGGCGGACCCAAAGCAACAGAAAGTACACGACGTCGGCTCGAGACACCCGCGTGTGCTCGTCTAACGCATGCGAATTAAGGAACCCCCCCTCCCGCCGTATCGCGTACAAAAGACGAATCGAAGACTCGGGGCAAAGACAACTGCGAAAGTTGACATACAATTTCCAATTAACTTTGATTAGAAAATGGCGCCACTTACTGCTTAAAATCAACCATTACTGAGCAGTATTGCCGAAGAAAAATCAATTTGTAATATAAAAACACAGATCAAATATAATTATTACACATGTACGTGAATATATTAAAATTTTGAAAAACTAAAGGGCTTAATTGACAATTATAAAATTCACTTATTCCCATTAGGCTTTGGTAAATTTGGATCGTTTATTATATCTGATGAATTTTAAGACGTGTTGCAGTATCATGACTCACGTTGAAAGCTTTTAGACGTTCCGGATCGTGATGTCTCGGATCGAGTCTCTCGTCAGCATCCTCGTCGTCATCATCCTCGTCCTCCTTGTTGCCGCTGCTGCTCGTTTCGTCGTGAGCACTTCCGGTGCCCTCGCCGCCGGTAGGACTCGATTCTCTGTCGCGGTCGGAACGCGACGGTGTGCACGAAGATGGCGGTGGCGGTGTTTTTTTCAGTCCCATTGCGTAAGAGGCCCAGAGTGTTGCCATGTCCTCGCTACCAGCGACCGAAGCCAGACTGGGTACCCCACTCGTGGAGAGATCGGCCATGTCCGATGTACCGTTTCGGGCATCTTAGGGGGAAAAAAATACAAATATGGACTTCAAAAACGGATTGTTGAAGGGAAAAAGAATACTGCGAAAGAGTAATGCGCAAGGTATCAATTGAGGGGACCCAAATAAGACTTTTTTCAAGAGTAGTAAGAATCATATTTGACCCAAATCTTCTTGACCCAGTCTTCACATTTGACCCAAAATAAGACGTTTTTTTCAAGAGTAGTAAGAATCGAAAGTTGACCCTTAAGGGGGTGAAACGGTCTTAAAGTTTATATGAGACAACATATTTTTTGGTCAGATTTGGTCGAATTACCAAATATAGAAAGACAAAGATTTCGAAACGACAAAATTATGAACTCTCAAAATAACAAAGGTTAAATTATTCGAAATGTTATCCTTTGACCGATGACGAAATTGAACAACTATTACACCAAAGGATTATTTATTCGAGAGCTCGTTTATTCGAGAACATAAATTCAGATAGTCTGCAGTTTGAGTCATACGAACACAAATTCGAACAATCTACAACATTCAGATTTTCGAAATAGAAAAAAGTGAGTATCTTATATTCGTAATACCGTCTATAGCAAAAAGCCATCTATCGAGACTATAAACTTCGAATGTGTAGATCTTAGAAGCGCAAATGATCGATGGTCCGAAATGGCGAATACCTAAATGGCGAACATGGCATGGCTGCCTGACCCGACTGACGACGAACGCCATCTGCCATCTTTATTCCGAAGCGAAAATAGTATTGCTCGATCCCAAGTTTTCGCTATCCGGACCGTTCGCCATTTTGGCCCATCGCTATTTTAACTGATCGATTTTTTGGTCCTTCGCTTTAATGCATGCGAAGTTATAAACGGCCGTATTAGTTACAATTAGACGATTTGACGTCTCGAATCGTTTGGTTTATATATACAGGAGAATCGATATTATATCTCTCATTATTTTGTTAAATCTGATATTTGTTTTCGCTATGAATCAACTTCGAGATTTTTGTATTGACAATTTCGATTATTTATATAAGATTGATTTATCTATATTGGAACGTTCGTCATTACGGAATTCGAAATTTCGGTCCTTCTGAATATTGATCGACCGAATTTCCGATCCCCACCCCACACTCCAATACAAATAATCAAACATGTACTTGTTTGGGGTTGTTTAGTATATTTATGTCAATCCAAACAAACCCTAACAAACACAGTTAAGGGGTTAAAAGTACTACTTGACCGTCCACACGCACCGAACAGCGAGGAAAACATATAGTGTTAAATATAAAATAAATTTGGTAACTTTAAAGTAAATCTGGTCCAAGAATAGTTATCTTATACAAACGTTAACACTCCCGTTTAACCCCCTTAAAGGTTGAATTCTGAAGGTTGCTGAATTACGTGTTTAATTATTCGTATTGTAGATTATTTACACCAAGCTTCAAGCAAATCTGACAAAAAATATGCTGTTTCATACAAACTTGAAAACCCCTGTTTCACCCCCTTAAGGGTCGAATTTCCATGTTTACTATCTTGAAAAAAGCCTTATTTTGGGTCAAATGTGAAGGCTGTGTGGACAGAATCTAGGGCCACAGATACCATAATATCTCCGAGGGCTCTTTTATGTGTCTTTTTTCGATAATTAACAACTCGATTACCTTTTTTTTTTGGGTTGACGTAGAATTTAAGACCCGTTCCTTATATGGAACTAATTTTAGAAATTCTTCAACAATGCCAATCAAGAGAAAAGTAATCAGCAAACTGTCACCGTTAATAGGGGTTCGTCCCAAATACAGAAAATAAAACGGAATAATATTTCTCAGAAGAGCCATTTCTCTCTTAACTCTCGTACGAATATACCGGAATTACTAAACGTACAATACGCGATATAAGAAAAGAAGCCCGTGCGGCTCGTCAAAATAATTCATCGACAATTCAATTCATTTCAAGCTATACATATATGCCAATAATTAAGGGAATCGTCGACCGGAAATATCTTTTGTTTCACTAGACTAATTAATCGAAAGGAAAACCGATGGAATTACCATTAAACTCTTTTTTTCAAAATAACCGTGATTTCGAAGAATATCATATTATTACAGAGAAATCTCCATATCGCGGTGTGGAGGAATTCCTATAAGCTGCACGGAAGGAGGATGCGGGGGGTGCCTGTCATCGATGCAGGCCTGCACGTGGCTGATGTATTGATTATCATGAATTACGAACGGAGTATGAGTGAAAAGGCATGAGTGACACGAAAATCGCATTAACCGATCTCCGCGTTATGAGTGATCATTTGACAGAGGCTGATTAAAGGGACGAAAAAGTGGTCACTCATATCATACATAATTAAATGCATCTCTCCATTTCTTATTTTGAACAGATTACTTGATAGTTCTCGCGCGAGCGCTTTTATCGACAAAATGGATTCGAATGAGTATGTGGAAAGAACTGAAACATCCAACAGGTTGCAAAATTTCAGTAAACTTTACCTTTTCCAACAACGAGATATTTGACATCCAAGTTTTCAACTATCCACACATCACCTACAAAAACTGTAACAAATGCTGATGCGAGCTCCGTTCTTTTAATACTATGCGTCAACGTATCGATATATTTTCGTAAAAAAAAAATACCGAACAACAGAGGATTATTATCCAGATGAGAAAAAAACAAAATTATTGATCGTTTTGTTTCCTAAATACAATCACTGAACGGATTGAATGTAGCCAATGTTAGCCGCGTGAATTTGTTGATAACGTTTAACACATCAAAAATGATAAGGGTTCGAGTTTCCAGTACAGGGGAAAGAGAGTTTTCGAGGAACCGCGTGAAACTCACCAAGGAATCGAATCTGCCATGCCCTTAATAGTTCACTTCATTTTTTAAAACGAACTAAAATCTTGTTCCTATCAAAACTAATCTTACAAAAGCCTCATCCCACCTCAATTAAGGTTCTGAAATGCCGCAAGACGCATCGTAAAGCAATGTTTTAAATCTTTTTACAAACTTTTATTTAACTTGACTTGGCGTGAGATGCAGACCGGAAAATCGATATTTCACCCACTTCCCAACTAATTAGAGATCTGAAATTTTGCAAACATGCATCTATGAGGTGACAATACATGGAAAGTGCAGGAGAACATATGAATTGGCTCCAAGTGCTCGCGGAACGCACAATCGTTAAAAGGGTTCAACATCTATGATAGATGCCACCTATCACAGTTCTCCATGATTTCTCCTGACAATCAACCAATAATAACACCGGTTCGATTGGAAGGATTAATTCAGAGCTCTAGCAAAATCAATTAAAGACTAAAAAGTAGAAAATAATTTATAAGTAAATTGTTTTTAAAACAAGCTTTTATTTAGGCCACTTAAAAATGGAGATTTTTCTTTCCAAGTAACATATATGTAACTATAAATAAAAGCTTCGGGTGCTCAAAATGTAGACATCTAATCTTTAGTTTACATAAATCCGTTAACATATCAACTGTATTTAATTTACTGTGAAATAACCTTAGATTTATTAAATAAAAATCCTGAAACGGAGTATAAACGTGTGATAATAATTTCTCTAGTTGCTATTGTGCCGAATTAAATACGGTTAATGAAACTGAATTAATTAAATTCATTAAACCTTTAGAAAGTTGAGCACCAAAAAAGTTGGGTAAAAAAATATTTTCTACTTTTTAGTACCCTGATGGAAATCCGCTTATTGGAATTCGTCAGATTTTAACAAAAAATGTCAGATTTGATAATATTCCGTCAACTTTCAATGAGAAATAATGTCAGAATATGTCATTTATACGACAGAATCTGTCATATTATTTCGAGATTTGACATTTTCTGTGAGAAGTTCATGATTTCTGACCGGAAATTGGAACATGCTTTACAGAATCTGTCATATTTTATCAGAAAAGTAATGTTATAATTCAGTAATTTCTGTCCGAATCTTACATAATATGTCATATAATGTCGTAAGAGTTTCCCATTTTATGTGAGATTTTCGTCATTTAATGTCATTTTTTGATGGAATAAAATGGAATTCTTCAACATTCATGAAATATTATGACCGAATCTGTCGAATTATATCATTCTTTCTTATTTTTTGTGAGATTTTCGTCATTAAATGTCATTTTTTTATGGAATATAATGGAATTCTTCAACATTTATAAAATTTTATGACCGAATATGTCAAATTATATCATTCTTTTTTATTTTTTGTGAGATTTTCGTCATTAAATGTCATTATTTAATGGAATGAAATGGAATTCTTTAACATTCATGAAATATTATGACCGAATCTGTCAAATTATATCATTCTTTTTTATTTTTTGTCATATAATGATCGAACTTGTTAACTTTTGACATTTTGCATTATAAATATATGATATATTCTGATGAATTTTGACATTTAATTATCGATTCTGATAATAAATTGTCAGAATTCTGTCAGCTGAAATCTGTCAAAATTCAATAAAAATGTGACAACAAATTATGATAAAAATTATCGTTTTCTATCATTTTTTGACATTTTCTGTCATTTTTTTCGATGCAACAATATGTCAAAAAATGGAAAACTGATTTATCATTTTTTGTTAAAAGATGACATTTTCCGACATAAAGATGACAGAAAGTATCAAATTCTGTAATTTAATGACAGCTGACATCTGTCAGAATTCAACAAAAATGTGACAACAAATTATGATAAAAATTATCGTTTTCTATCATTTTTTGACATTTTCTGTCATTTTTTTCGATGCAACAATATGTCAAAAAATGGAAAACTTATTTATCATTTTTTGTTAAAAGATGACATTTTCCGACATAAAGATGACAGAAAGTATCAAACTCTGTGATTTAATGACAGCTGAAATCTGTCAGAATTCAACAAAAATGTGACAACAAATTATGATAAAAATTATCGTTTTCTATCATTTTTTGTCATTTTCTGTCATTCTTTTCGATGCAACAATATATCAAAAAATGGAAAATTAATTTTATCATTTTTTGCTAAAAGATGACATTTTCTGACAAAAAGATGACAGAAAGTATCGAATTTTGTGATTTTATGACATTCCGTAAAGTTAACATAATATGTGAGGTTCTGTCCGATTTTCATAGATTATTTCCGACAGAATCTATCAAAATATGTACGATTCCATCAAATTATGTTAGAATCTATTCATTTTCACAGTTTCTGACATTTTTTAACAAATGTCAACATTATTTGTCGAATTCCAATAAGCGGATTTCCATCAGGGTAGCATAAATAAAAGCTTGTTGAACAAAAATGTACATATAAATTTTCGAATTTCAGACGGATTCTCGATTCCCTCGTTCGGCATTCTCATTGTCGTGTCCTTTAGGCGCGAACGGCTTGCACGCGCAAATTCCATCCCGACACATGACTCGCTTTCAAGGAGAACGTTATTTCGCGTTTTTTTCCGTCTTTTTTTGCCAAACGATGCTTTCACGAAGGAGCGAATATATCGACGACGACCACGTTGGCCATGGACCTAGGTGTGCGGTCGCGGTTCTCGATGGGCTAGATATCGCAGCAACTCTCAATGTACAGTCTTCGTAGCCTCTAATTACACCAACACACACACACCCGCACATATATATATATATATATAACTCTATCCTCGATTCTGTATCCTCGACACGAGAGAAGAGAAAGACAGTAGAACGGACTGGCGACCGAAGTGGCGAAACCATAAAGGGGGTTCCTCCGCGTGTGCCTCCCAGTCTCCGAAGAACCGACGCGCTCCTTTTTCTAGGTCGCGCGTACCTGATAAAGCTACACACACATCAATTCACCACCGCTCAATATAGAAACGAACGAAAATCTAGTCTAAATTCTATCCCCTTTTCTATTACAACCGAAAGGTTTAAAAAAAAACGTCAATTCCGGGAACTCCCGAAAATTGAACAAAATCCTACGAGACCACCGCTCCTGTAAAAAGATGGACTCGTCGCATTTCCATTTTCGAGTGATCAAAAGAATTTAATCAAAGTCTCGTCAATTCATATCGCAAATAGATATTGGGAGTACAAATAAGTCTCCGCCGTTTGACAAAAGATGGCCCCACCGGGAGGTTATGGTTGCAATTGTCCGATGTAAAACGTCATATCGTACGGTTGGACATCTGGCAAGACCATAATCCTGAAATATTAGCGATTTTGGAAAATGTCGATTTTTGAGCCGAATAAGCGTCATTTGCGGGAAGTTTTGATTTCCTTCTTTAGTTTGAAGAAATCTCCAGCTGAGTCGCGTCGATTGCTTGTAGAAGCATATGGTAAGGCTGCTTTAAGTGAGAGCGGTTGTCGTGAGTTGTTTCAAAAGTTTAAGAACGGTGAGTTTGACGTCGCAGACAAAGAACGTAGCGGAAGGCCGAAAGTGTACGAAGACGCGGAATTGGAATCATTATTGGAGGGAGATTCGTGCCAAACGCAAGAAGAACTTGCACTTACATTATGAGTGACTCAAAAAGCAATTGCACATCGTTTAAAATCGTTGGGAATGATTGAAAAGCAAGGAAATTGGGTTCCATATGAACCGAAGCCGAGAAACGTTGAACGTCGATTTTACACATGTGAAATGCTGCTTATCAGGCATAACCGAAAGCGTTTTTTGCATCGTATAGTCACTGCATGATGAAAAATAGAACCACTACGATAATCCAAAGAAGAGGAAATCATGGGGACCACCTGGGCATGCTTCAACATCGATAGCCAAGCCGAATATTCATGTTGTGTATTTTGTGGGATCAGCTGGGTGTCGTGTATTATGAGTTTCTCAAATCGAACGAAGCCATTACTGGGGCTCTCTGCCGAACACAATTGATGAGATTGAGCCGAGCACTGAAGGAAAAGCACGCCCACTACTACTCCAGACGCGACACAATTATTCTTCTACATGATAATGCTCGTCCACATGTTGCGGCCAAAACCTACTTGGAAACACTCAATTGGGAAGTTTTACCCCACCCGCCGTATTCACCGAACACTGCTCCCTCTGACTATCATTTATCCCGATTGATGACGCACGGCATGTTTGAGCAGCACTTCACGTCATCTGAAGATACCAAAAATTGGGTCGATTTGTGGGTAGCCTCAAAAGATGAAGCGTTCTTCCGACACGGTATCCATATGCTGCCAGAAAGATGCGAAAAAGTAGTGGCTAGCGATGGACAATACTTTGAACAAAACATAAAGTACCGTTCTTTCAAAATCAATGCCGAATTTTTTATAAAAAAAAAAAAAAACGGCGGACACTTCTTCGTACTCCCAATATATATATATATATATATATATATATATATATATATATATATATACACGCATAAGAGAGGGCATTGCACTTTGTGTAGAGTCCTGCGCTGGTTCATGCTGGTTTCCAATGATCCTGCAATATAAGCTAGACCGGACGCGAAGAGCTGAAACTCTCTCTCGAGGCGAGTGGTGCGTGCACGAGGAGAGGCGCGTCCAGTTTCCTTGTGGTCACCTCATGAGGTCCATCGAAGGTTGTTCTCGCGCCCGCGACGACGACGTTATGTGACTTCTTTATTTCTTTCGTAGAGCCGCACGTCTCTGTGCGATCGAGGCTGCCATACGTAGCTGCTCTTGCACGCACGCGAGATACTGAGTTACCTGATGGCTCTCTATACATGTATTCCATGCATACATACATGTGTGTGTGTGTCGATCGTGTACCACCCGGGGCAACCGGCTTCGCGATATGCGCCGCGACGAGAGCGAGAGATAGAGAAAATAAGGCGAATGAACGTGTCTTCTCCTCCTCTTCCTCCTCCTCCTCCTCCTCCTCCTCCTCCTCCTCCTCCTCGACGTCTCGCAGAAACGGGGTCCGTGAGCGCGCGGAGGAGGACGATCACACGCATATGCGGGCGCGCACACATACGCACACGCGTGTTCCCATAAAAATCAAGATTCGCGTACGTTATAAAAATCGCGAGAATCCCACAGCAGACCGGGTATATAGGAATCGAGCAAGTACGTACTACGGAGGAGGCTGAATAGTTACCGGCTAGAAAGCCGGTTGCCTATCTCAATGAGTTAAGGAAGCAGCGCGGCCGCTCTGCACATTCGCAGGTCAGTATACTCGATCGAGTACTCGCGCGACTCTTCGATCAACATCTTCTTCGTGTATACAAAAGCACGCGCTTTCAAAGAAACGAATTGGCGCGAGTGTGCCGTTGAGCTTTTCGATCAAAAGAATCCTTGGTGAACTCCCGGTAGAAAAGTTTGCGCAAAACCGCTATAAACCAACGGTGAGCTATAGCTGAGACCGGTTCAACAAAAAGATCGACCAAGATGCGCTATCTGGATACCGGCTATATTCGTTGCGTACGAGCATGTACGCGAACCTCGGACGGTGGTCCGAATTCGCACCTACTTCTTGATGTACCAAAGTTTGTGAGACCTCGATCAGGGAGAAGACGCCTTTCATCTTGGCAGAGGTACGAAACGAGAAATCTTAGACTCTCAACCTGAAAACTTTCAGGTTAACCCCACCTTGTGATGGTCAACGCGACAAATATATATATATGTGGACATAAGAGAACCCGGGCAATCGGGCTCGGCGGCGTTCACGTGGTTCGAGATTCTTTCGACCTCTCCTGTCGCAAAAGGAAACCGATCCTTGGACTCACGTGTTCTCAGCTCTTCGCTATATCGCTTACAGCACGTAGCACGCGAAATTTTACAATGTTTTGACGTTTACATAAAATTCGGGAGTCAACCGAGTTTATTACGAAAGTAATTATAACTCGCAATATTAATGCGTTCGAGTCACAATTTTAGAACCCTCTGGAGTACGCAGCCCGATAAAAAAATTTCATTGCAAATACACAGGCAAATTTCCGTGAAGTACGCAATTGATGATTTCATCTCGGGTTATAGATACGCGGAGAAAACTTTAGTCTTGAAATCACCGGTAACGCGATACACGTTATCGAAGACTCGGATGAAATCCAAAGCGAGATAGAGCGGGAATGAGAGAGAGGGAGAAGTAGCGAGCAATCGCGGCTTGCTTTTCTCGGATGGATCTCCGAGGGTCTCTCACATGGAGGTAATGAAAAAAAGCACGAGCTACGGTAGGTGTCGGGTGGAGGTAAAGCTCTCGTGAGTCGTCGAGAGATGCTCGGTGCAGAGAAGTGCTCTCTCTCTCTCTCTCTCTCTCTCTCTCTCTCTCTCTCTCTCTCTCTCTCTCTCTCTCTCTCTCTCCTGCCAGCGGGAAACGCGCGGCTTGTTGTATATGAGATGGAGCGTGTGCGAGAAGCTCATGGTCGAAGGGTGCGGCGCAAAAGAAGCGCAGCGCAGCACCCGCCGATTCAAAGAAGAAGAAGAAAACGAGAACGATGATGATGATGGCGATGAAGTAGAAGATCCGATAAAAGAGAATAACCTACAGAAAGGGGCGGATACCGTGTAAAAGGATGAAAAGATCAAAAGCTGAAGGCGATAGAAGACGAAAAGATACGAGGAAAGAGAAGAGAGAAAGAATGGAAGAAACGACGATAGAGAGAAATAACCGGCAAAAAACATCCACTATGAGAAAAGTCGATTGAGAGAAATAAGAAAAGGGATGGAAAATCAAAAAAAGCCCTGGATGGGAGTGGACGAAGACGAAGAAGAAAAAGAAGAATAAAAGCAGCATCGGGTTCGACGAGTCTCATTTCTTACCCTCGCTCGCCCTCTCTTCCCTACGGTACGACACCAAAAGCTGGTTATATAGTTACGCAATCGCACTCAAGTCTCTCTCTCTCTCTCTCTCCCTCTCTCTCTCTCTCTCTCTCTCTCTCTCTCCCTCTCTCTCTCTCTCTCTCTCTCTCTCTCTCTCTCTCTCTCTCTCTCTCTCGCTCGCTCGCTCGCTCTCTCTCCCTTTTGTGCAAATATCTACCGCGACGTACGCGCCGCGTATGTCCAAAGAGATAAAGACGGAGAAAGAGGGCGCGCGCGCCGAAGAGAGAGAGAGAGAGAGAGAGAGAGAGAGAGAGAGAGAGAGAGAGAGAGAGAAAGAGAGAGAGAGAATAAAAGATGGAGATGGAATGACCCGCGGAACCAGTTTAACTCGCGCTAGCCGCATGAGGATCGAGGAAAAGGAAGGCCGAGTCGCGGTTTTGCGATGTGAGAGCCATCGCGGCGGGTTAAGGGGGATAGAGGGGGAGGGGAGAGAGTCTCGCGAGAGACGAGTAACACCGACGCCGCGGTCCATGAAGAGAGTTAGTGAATTATCCTTCCGCAACCTCGTTCGCGAGCCTCGCAAGAGTATAGATATAGGAAGAATAATGCACGCAGTGACGAGAGAGATGAGATGTTGGAACGAGACAAACACACACGAAACGCCGATGCTAATGACGCGACAGAGCCTCGGACTCGCCCGCGACTGTCTCGTCTCGCGCACGAAGTAGACGCTCCAAAAGGTTTAAAAAACGTATTTCACTTTTTTTTATTTCTTTTTTTCTTCAAAAGATTGTATAAGATATCTTGAAACGAAATATGACGCTGCTTGCTGAACACTCACGGCAATATGAATATTCATTTTTTTTCTTTAATATATCACAGTTTACTTTTGGTATTTTATTTACAGTTTAATCTGGTGCCAAATGAAGCTACATGTTTCGTTTCATCGCATATCGAGGATCGCGATGTTTTCAACAGCATAGCACATTTTTGTTATTCGAATAAGTGAAATAAATTTATTCAGCTAGTGAAGTGTTAGCTACAAGTCTAGTGACAGACCATTAATGAAAGTGAAGCGAGCTATGGGAAGTTTCAATAACGCTATTTACTTAGAATTTGCTGAAGTACAATGCTATAGGGACTCTAGAATTGCTTGAGACTTAGGCCTTATGTACCTTTGGAAAAATGAATTTATCCTTTTTTGGTTGGCTTCAATGATGTATAAACATTCCACGAATGATGGTTGATATGTATAAATACCCCAAGAATGATATGGTCGAAGAAAAATAGTATGAAAACTTTAAACGCGTGATTATCGTGAAACGATGTTTTCAAAATCGGGCGGTCTCGTAGCTCCCACATATTTCAACTCATTGAGTTCAAATTTCTCACTTTTGAGATAGATTTTCTAGCGAAGAACACACGATTTATACTATCGATCAGCAATTACGAGTTTTATAAACATAATAAGGCCGTTTTTTTAGTTGAAAATGCGACTTTTTTCAAAACGGTGCCAAATTTGCAAAAGTCCATGTTTTGTAATAATCGTGGGTACTTCGCTAGCAAAACTTATGCAGATTTCCAACCAAAAAAAAAAAAAATGTTCTAAGTGCTCATGTACGTCTTCAACGACTGCGCCCGTGGAGGGCGAAAAAAGCGTTCTCTTTCTACTGGTCACTGGGCCGCCATTTTGTGTTTTTTTTTCTTCGGAAAATGAAGAAACTGATTGAAGTACTTACAGATAAGTAAAAAAATCCTTACAACCCTCATTGTGAATGCTTTATCAGAATTAAAAAAAAATAATAATAATACGCCTTGTTTTCCGACCATCCAAAGTATATAGGCATTGAGATATGAACGGCAACAAGTTGTAAAGTTGTTTCCTTTTGTTGATTATGAAACTTTTTTCCCATTAGTTGCCATTTACCTAATTTTCCAAATTTGAAAAAGGTTGCTAACCATACGCGAGTATTATTATTACACTAAAGGTAAATGTTTTATTTTTTATTTCGAATCACTATATTCACACTATAATTCCTCTTTGATTGTTTCGATGCCAATTTCGTATTTGAATAAATACAAATCTTTTTCTTTTCGTCGTATCCAACCCGATATACACTGACAGAAAAAATTATGTTTATATTAACTAACCACGTCTATTTGACTTTGAAAAATTTCTATTATCTACATTTTTCGTGGAGTCAAATTTTTCCTATTGCATTCCATTATTTGAATTATTGATTTTAAATATATTTATTTATTCAAATCAGAATCTATTTAATATCGTCCACTAACTAAATATTTTATTTAATCCTAATAAATCTGTGGTTCGTTTTCATCTATTCAAAAAACAATTAAAATTTTTTTAATTTAAATTAAACAGAGTTTTCGTAGAATCAACCATTTTTCTATCTGATTAAACTAATGGTCTGTATTGCAACACACACATCAAAGGGGCGTGGAGGTAAAGAGGATAACGTGTGTGTGTGTGTGTGTGTGTGCGCGCGCGCGCGCGCGCGCGTGTGTGTGTGTGTGTGTGCGTGTGCGTGTGCGAGTGCGTGTGCGTGTGTGTGTGCGTGTGTGTGTGTGTGTGTGCGTGTGTGTGTGTGTGTGTGTGTGTTAAGGTTAGTGTGAAAAATCTATAGCACGTTGTTCGATAAAACTCTCTAATTAGCACAATGATATAAACTAATTGATATAGTTTATGTGATACAACAAATAATTATAGGAATTAATTTATTCTCTTATGCCATATCTGCGACCAAGATGTTAAAAGCACTCGGTTGCATAGGGGCAGCATGCGCAGTTATGAGTAGGTAGATTTAGGTTCGATTCTATATAGGTGAAATATTTTCTTAAAAAAAATCATTTCAGAAGACTAGGGAATGACGAATTACGATACAAAATCGTTGTGGTTAAACCCTTAATTAAGTGTTTCATTTCATTTTGAATTTATGAAATATTTTATACCTATAGTACACTTAGATTTACAGTGCACTACATTACAAGCAAATAAATATTTATTTGAATCGAGTCTTTATTTATTCAATTTCAATATATTTAATGTTTAAATAGAATAGCCGAAACAAATTAAATAACATCTTTGCAACAAATAAGATCGTAGTAGGCCGTAAGACAAGGAAAAAACCTATTTGATTTAAATAGATCCTATTTAAATAACATTTTTTTGCAGTATAGGTATAAATACGTGTATCTGTATATTTTTAGATTTGCAAGTATATCTACACTCGTATGAGCATGCAAACGCATGTCCATAATTCGATGCGCCATCAACACGTTGTAAGAATAAATACATTGAAACGTGATTCTCAGCATGATTTTGAGAATGCGTCCTTATCTTCTGCGGAGGTATCGATTTCAAGATTACAATCGGATAAGAACAGCAATGCTCGAGCGAGCGTCGATCCAATCGATGAAACAATACGATCGTTGTAGATAAATGAATGAATCGATTTTATCGGAGCAGCAGTTACCCGGACGGCCGAAGGGTTACATCGGGAGAAGCAAGATGGGCCCGGCTGAGAAGAACGGGTCGAAAAGCTGGCCGTACAAAATTGTGACGCACAGGCCGCGAGAGGAGAGACGGAGATGGAGCCAGGGAGATTATAAAAATGGTCAGGCCGACCAGCTCGAGGTCGTGGGACAGGGTACGAAGGAGAAGACACGCGAGTGTGTCGCACAGGACACGCTCCGGGTGTCCTTGTTTTCGTCCGGCCGCCGAAGCAAAAAAGTGTGACCAGGTGTAAAATCTCGAACCTGTCAGAAGACCGGTGTTTCACGCCATGTTTCTCTTGCCTCGCTTCTATGCGCGCGTATAAACTGAGCAAATTTCACGCTGAATGAAGCCTTGGGAGGGTAGTGGAAAGGCGAGAGGTCTAGAAAAAAAGGGCTGCATCCTTAGGGTGAATAAGATAAACGTTGAAATAACGTTTACGAAACGCACAACTTACAGGCTAGATAGTGTCATCAAAAACTCCTAACGTGTTTTTCTTCACTTTTCTTTTATGGAATCAGAAAAAAATATCAGGATGACTCAATTTCGTGAAGAGAATGACTCGGCACGATCGTCCGTCCGAGATACCGCCGATTTTGCGGACTACCTGCATCCACCCCCAACTGCGAGATGATTGAAACATTCGGATACAACGGCACACTGACCCTATATTTTTATTTCATAACCCATATTTACATTGTTGCAGGCTAAAGACGATAGGAAAAAATGATGGATTGGTATATATATATATATATATATATATATATATATATATATATATATATATATATAAGGATCACATGTCTGTTCCTATAATATGGGATGATTATTTGCGACCACAATTATTAGTGATCGAAGATAATGCTATGAGTCGAATAACGTTTAGGAAATACAGAAAAATGTCTCAGTCGTTTAACAGGCTAGATCTACCTAGATGGGAAAATTGCATTTTCCAAAAAAATTCTTATCCGATAGTATCACCTTTGAGCTATATTCTCTGAAAATTTTATTGTGATATCCCTAAAATTGAATGAGCTGCAGCTTCTAATAGTCGACCGGGTGACCGGTAGCAGCACCATACTTCAAACTTTCAACGCGTTTTTCTCGAAACACTGTTTTCAAAGTCGATGGAAAATGGTACCTCGAAGGGGCCGGGTTGAAATTCCGAACTTTCAATACTCCGACGGTTTCAAATTCCTAATTTTATTAATCTGAAATTACAATTTTCGTAAAAATCATGCCAGCGAAAGTCTACACAGTTAACTGTAAAGGATCCCATGTAGAGGTTGCCAGGAGTTGCCCAATGTTACGATCAGGCCAATATTGGGACCATCGTATAAGCCAACAAAAGAGAAATAATATTGGCCCTTTACTGTTCCGCTCTAAACTGAAAACTGGCACAATATCGGCCCATCCCTAAAGCCTGTCCTGGCCCATCTTTAAAAACTAATAAACAGCCGTGATAGTTAAACTAAATTTGCCAATTTAAAAACTGGGGATACTAACATACTGACAATTCCATTGGCCCAATGTTGTTCCGTTATAAATTGAAAACCGGCACAATAGCGGCCCATCGTTTAAAACCAATAAATAGCCGTGATGGTTGAACTATATTTGCCAATTTAAAAACTGGTGTAATGCTAAAATACAAGCAATTACATTGGCCCATCATTGTCCCGTTATAAATTCAGAACCGGCACAATATCGGCCCATTACTGAAACCTATCCGGGCCCATCTGTTAAAACCAATAAACAGCCGTGATAGTTCATCGAAATTTGCCAATTTTAAAACTGGCAATGCTAAGATACTGGAAATTACATTTAATTAATCTAAGCCCTTTATTGGCTAAGTGGGTCAGACCATACATGCTTTTATTTTATTGCAGCCTTAGGTTATTCATTATCTGTATATTGTGCCAGAATAGGCAAATAACTGGCACGTCATATATTAATCGTCTATATTTTGTAGTTCAGTTTTTGTAATCAAGCCTTGGCCGATTATTGGCATTTGTAAATAACCAACATAAGTAAGTAAAATATGCCAATTTTGAAACCTGCCATATACGCAAATCACAATTTATTTCAAGGTTATTCCATGGAATATGTATTCATAAGGACCAATCTCAGGCCAATCTTGGCCCGATATAGCTTGAATATTTGTCACGCACCCAAACAAACCCAAACAAACTCACGGCCCAATATTCTAGACAGACTAACTTCTAGATAGACCAACTGTGAAGGCCCATCATAGAGCTAGTGGTCAATTTCTACATAGGCCCTTTAAGAGGGTCCACATAGGGCCAAGTGCAATCACCAACATTGGCGCTACAATGAATTAAATCATTGACCCAATAATTATTGGCTCTGTTGGCTGATATCGGGCCGTTCTTATCATTTCTACAAAGGCACCTCATTGGTAAATACTCACGGCCCAATATTTTAGAAAGGCTAACTGTGAAGGCCCGTCCCAGGCCCAACGGTCAATCTCCACATGGGATGTAGAGGGTATAACATTTTCTAGACGAATTTCAAAATTGACGTAAAATCACTTCTTAATAAAGACAAAAAAATTCTTTAAATAATTCGTCGATTTATTGAACATTTTGAAACAATCAGATTTTCGGAGCTTTGGTCTTTCGGGTAAAATTCTTTCGGAGTTTTGATCTTTCGGGGTAGTGTACTTTTGGAGTTTTGAGCGTTCTGATTATTATTCAAAGTTCGGAATTTGACACTTGATGGATTGTTTCCAAATTTCCAGGAGATACGATGAGAAACATGTAAAAATGGTCGACTATCTGACTTTTTGAAAATCGATCTTCATTGTTCGAAAATAACGTAAAAGTAACGACTGTTTTAATAGATTTTGTGTGTTCGAATTTCAACTCGCCGCCACATTGTTGAAAAAAAAATTGTTTTGTGAAAAAACTATCGTCAACAACTCGTATTTATTGTTAACTTGAATAACCCATTTTATTTTTCGTTTCATAAGAACCGTTTAAGCTGGAGAGTGGCCACCGCCAAACGTCGCGAAAAAAACTTCATCATCTGCCGCCGGCCATGTTTGGGTTGTTTTATTCTACATTTTGGTGATTTTTTTAAAGCGCTCAATATATGTACCTTTGTGTTAAAAAAATGCGTTTATTTTTTACCAATCGTATCCAAGAAAAAAAAACCAATTTGTCCATTTTTTCGGGTCTCTAGGTAGAAGTAGCCCCTTAAATATACACATCATTATGTCCAACGAACAATTAATAGCAAAGGGAGAACATTCCATAGTACTTACAACAAACCCCCATAGTAAAAGATAGTATCCTAAGATTACCTATGGTTTATTGGAAGGGCAACCATTGTACAGCTGGCACGACCACATTATGATTACAATGCCAATAAATAACAAGTACCACACTATACTACCAATACCATGCACTTATCTCTGAATGCTCATTTGGAAGGGTATTTTTTCATTTTTGCCCGCGATATTAATGGAAAATAGGTGCATACGCGAAGGGTAAAAAAATATGAATTGCGACATGTTCGCTATTATGACCGTCAAGTGGAAGTTGTCAATAAATATATATCGAAACTTTAGTATAACGATACAATTAGCTTCAAATCAAATTGGCATGTTTGAAACATTTCTTTGTTTTATTCGAAAAGTGACTTTTATCGGAAATTCGGTGGAGGCTACAGCTTTGAAAACAAATGACAGCAGAAGATGGAGGTGACGTGAACTGATTGATGAGCAATATAGCCCGTGCAGATAAAATGTGTTACCTGTAAGTGTGGAGTTGTTAATGGTGTTGTTTGCCGTAGAAGTGACACATTGGCTGGTGACAGTTGTGCCAATAGTGGTTGCCGTTGTCGACGTGGACGAATTATTGGGCGATAGCGCTGCCGTGGCAGCCTGCGCCTGTGCCTGTGCCTGCTGCTGAAGATTATAATTCCACGCTAGCAGCATCAGCTTCAGTTTATCCGCGTCTTTCATGAGCGCGCCTGCCGAAATTAAAACGTGCCAATTCATTCTTTTTTTCTTCTCGTTACGACTTTCAACGTTTTCTTGTATTTCAATTTTTTACCAATCTTTTTTTTAACACACTACACAATCGAGAGGATTATACAGAGGGAGGATATTTTCCAGAAATGATCGATCAAAAAAGGAAGATAATTCACATTACGAAACATAAGCAGAACTGTAAGGTACTTATGTGTGTGATCGATCGTAAAGAAACGATCGATCGTAAAGAAACGAAAAAATGTCTGTTCGAGAATTGAAAAAAAAAATTCTGAAGACCTGACATAGGACATGATCGCGAGGGTTACATCGCCATCGAATCCCATCGGGCTTGGGGAAACACAGGAAGGGAGGGAGAAAGAAAAGTGGCTACATGGGAAACTATATTAAAAACCGAAAAATTTTCCTGTATTCGAATAAAAAATCGTTACGATTATTCCAATCGAGTTTATTGAAAAACGAACGAAATAAAAGGATTTTGATCAAGCGAATTTCATTGCTGTACCAATTGCTTTCATTAATTTGTATGGAATATACTTTGCTCCAGAAGAGATTCTATGTGTCTCTTGAAACGGCCAAAAAGAAAATCTCATCGAATACCCCCAAACAAAGCACATCGGAAGTGTTGAACCCGTCATTGCGATCATTTCTTCAGAACACTAAACATTACGATACAAAGTCTCTTCCCTCGCAATTGTTCGTACACCAATCTGAATGGTTTTACATTATTTGCATGATTGAAGTATGAAAAACAAATTCCCATTTTAACGGGTCAATATGATACTTTTGACGAATTGAAAGAATATAATACTTTTCCTTCATTCTTATTTCTCTTTAAATCGGTGTATATAGATGAGCAGTGGACAGAAATTATACGGAAAATCTATTGAATTTCGATGCAGGCAAGCTCATTGAGATTCGGCACTCGTTGCTGAAGGCTTTTCGAGCGAGAGGCTGATATCGCACAGGCCGCCATTCGCACGTGTTTTCGCGATTGTGTATTTGTATGTGTGTGTTGAACAAATTGCAATATTCGAAAGCGTTAGCGTGCGAGGGACAGAGACGGCGAATAGGCCGAAGAAAGAGAGCGATGGAAAGAGAGCAAGAGAGAGGGAGAGAAGTTCAAATTATTCGCTTTGCGGGATATCATGAAAGGACGCTTGCGTTTTGCCAACGATACGTGTGAGGGTTGCCTGGATGAAATCACATATTGCTAACTAATTAAAATTGAATAAATTGAAATTATAGATCGTTCCGTTTGGTACAGAACGCACCGCAATGAAGTTGTCGGGCCCCAAGCTGTGGCCCGTAATTACAATTAATTATTGAATATATTCTACGCTATTCCGTCGCAATATCGTCGATATCGATTCAGTCCGTTTGTAGTCGTTATTCCCTGCAGGACTGAAGAACGAGAGCTCGCGCATTTGTTTCCATCTTTTATTATCGCGTCATTGCAACTTTTTAAGTTAGAAAATATTATCCTCGCAGTGCAATGACATTCCAAGGGAACAAAATGTTAATCCGTCCCTCAAACAGTTAGACTCTGTGTCGATAAATGCATTCGTGGATTTTCGGTATTTAGCTAAAGACATTATGGCACGATCCTCGGAATAGCTAAAATCTCAATTATCTGGAAAATTGTCTATATTATTTTCTTCCGCCGACGAACGTCGGCTTATCAAATCAAAAAATGATCCCATTCCATGTGACAATAATGAAGATTTAAAAAAAATCACCGAGCTCAATAATTCGCTTCTCTCATTGTTATTATGACTTTTTCGATCCTCCTACGATCCTTCGTTGTCGCGCGTAACAAACTCGGAGTTGAAAATAAAATTCGATGACATTTGTATTTCGTGGATTGGACGTATGGAAAAACGGTGGTGAATGTTGAGAATTGAAGATTTTCAGAAATTCTACCGTTCTATGTAAGCCCAGGCGCAAGGTGTGTGTTTGACCGGAGAAGCGAGCGTGAATTAATGAATCGGATAAAAGGGCTAAAACCGCCTCATGCCGGGATGTGCGCGACTGCAGAGGCAAGTTTTGAATCATTAAGGACGCGCTCGATAATGCTGTTCACAGTGACGCGGCGGAGCAGTCTTTCGTAACGCGGAGCTATGGCGAGCTTTTGTTACGGTTGAATTTAGGTCACGGGAGAAACCAAAATGGCCAAGCAGGGACGTACATTTTGTGACTGCTGGAGGATTTCGAGTCGCGTGTTCGAGCTCGCTTCACCTAATAAATTTCAATTTACGCGTTGTATAGCAGGTCTTTATTTTCGCGCATCGGTGATGAGCGAAATCGAAAGCAAAGCCGATTACAATTTTTTCACTTTTAATTCATCAATAATAAAAATAAGCTTGACGCGATATTCCGAACCCGTGGTCTATTTCAATCGACAGCCGTATGGAAATTCGATGGTACCAGTGTCAACAAAATTCCAGTTAATATCGATTTGACTCAGCGAAAAACAAAAATTTCTCCCAAAATGCCTTATTATCGTTTTTGATCCAACGTTCCTTTTTATGCGCAAAGGTAGGATTTTTAGCGCTGGGTCTCAATCTACAAGCGACCTACCCGAGCTACAATTCAAACAGAACTATGACCACCTTCTCTTTTGTCAGATTTATGTTCAAATCGATCTCTCGAGAATTGGTCAACATCCGAAAATTCCCTAAAAATGGTCCCTCCTTGTCCTCGAGCGGCTCATACATGAACGGACAATTGTGTTTGCATTCTTCGCGTTCGTTAAAAGAGAAAAAAAAACACAAAGGTAAATATGCCAGAAAAAAAGTCCAAAGAGCAATGCGGTAGCCCGATGGGATGAGCAGGATTTCGGTGGTACACAGTAGCAGTTTTTCTTCTTCTCGGATATGTAAATCAGAGGATAGATTAGGTGTGTGTTTTTTCTTTTTTTTTTTTGCTCACTCGAATAGTGGTCGTCCTCTGAAATGTCGGCGGGCTCCGGGGTCGAAATATTCTCCTGCAACAGATCCAAAAAAAGCAAAACCGTTACTCCAATGTGCTATGGCAAAGAGCACTGCGGGCGAGCCAGCCCGCGTTCGACATTCAGTTTAGGCTTCTCATCTCTAGATACACGACACAGTATAGCAGGTACGAGATAAGCGGGACCACAGCACGCGTTCCGGCCGTGACGATCTCGAGCTATTCGCATGCAAATCCATAGTCCTCGGCTTTACGATTCGCCTCGATGCCCATACATATATGTAATGTGTGTGCGTGCGCGCGCTTTTGCATCGGTACTCGTCATATGGATATATACACACACACCTAGTCACATTTACACACACACACACACGCGTACGCGCGCGCAGGCACGGACAAATATATATATATATATATATATATATATGTGTGTGTGTGTGTGTGTGTGTGTGTGTGTGTGTGTGTGTGTGTGTGTGTATATATATATATATATATATATATATATATATATATAGAATATATCTATATAGGAAGGTAATCTTGGAGACAGTGTCCTTACCAAACGCCTTTAAATGAACACGAGTATATTTATGTAAGGGCGATTTCGAGAACCGTCCCCAACACTGTCTGCTGTGCTGATAACCGAAATTCCATAGATGTAACGCGTTCACAATATTCTATCCTTTTATGTATTCACATTACGCACACAAATACACACACACACACACGCGCGCGCGGGCGCGTACACACAATTAAAATATATGGGGTGGACCATTTAACCTGACCACCCAACATATTTCCGTTGGCTTTAGAGTGACGAAACAAATTTCAGGAGGTAATTTGATTGATTTCAAAGGGCTGATACACTGTTGAATTTTTGCGTTCTCAAGGTCACCAATGGTTTTTCTAATGGGAACATTTTTTTTTTTATTGAGAGCTCTGCATATGAGCGTTGTAGCGCATATGCAGACGAACCCAACAACCTATATATAATATCATGTCCTTAAAATAATTTATCACAAAAATACACGTGTAAAAACGGGAAATCGTGATGCTATTGACAATAAGGATATCCGAATGATGTAATGGAATTTTTTGTGCAGAAAATGTATTGTAACAAATGTTCGAAGTGATGACCATTGACCTCGACACATTTTTTAAGACGTCGGATGAATGATTCCGTTAACCTTGGAATAGTTTCTGGTGCGATAGCGGCGCAGGTTATCTAATGGATAACGGATCAATTGTTTTTTACGTGGACAAAATGTTTTTTTCTTTATTAAGACGTTGTTGCTGATATTCAGACGAATCAAACGACCTATGATATCATTACAAGGTCATCATATCATAGGTCGTTGGATTCGTCTGAATATCAACTACGTCTTAATAAATAGTTTAAAAAAACATGTTTCCATTTGAAAAACTATTGCTAACCTTGAGAACGCAAAAACTATGACCTTGAAAAAATGAATTTTTCACCACTGTATCAGCCCTTTGAAATCAATCAAATTAGGTCCTGACATTTTTTTCGTCACTCTAAAGACAACGGAAATATTTGGGGTACTCACGTTAAATGGTCTACCCTGTACATACGACTAGAAATCTGTCGCAAGTTCCGAAATGGTTCCATCCCTCAAATAGGTACTGGCGTGAGAGATCTACACCAGCATCCGCAACCAGCAACGCAGCAGCGTTTTTTCTCTTTCTTTTGAGCACACATGAACGAGGATACGAATATTAACAACGTGTCACGCTTTCGGTCCAGATGATAAAAAAATGTTGCATGCACACATCAGGGAACACGTGACATTGGTATATGGATAAAAAGTTTACCTCGTCGGTTCGGTTGTACACTGGCTTTACCCGGACTAGTGAAACAATGAAATTGCTATGAATTGTCACGACACGAATAATCTTCCTTATTCACTTAACCTTCGTGAAAATATTGATAAAGGACAAATATGTGCGTACACAAGTGAACATTGATTTATCGAAAAACTTCAAACCACGACCTTGAATTGTTCCCGGGCGCAGTTCCTTCGCGTCATTTACAAAAATCGAGCTTTTCTTGTTCGAATAATAAGAGAGGGAAAAAGTTGAGAGATTAATACGAAACGATTTACGAGGCACCAAATCACGAGAAAAGCCATAAATTTGATGTGTTTTATGGTGATAGATGGTGTGTGTTTGTGTGTGTTATACAACGATGAGGTTCGGGGTACGTTCGGGCATCAACATATCGGGCAATGGAGGATGGAATCATTTTTCAAGCTAACGGGGATGAACAGCTACATCCCTGAGGGGCCTTTACGTTCCCGCTATATATAGGTCCTCCTCGAACTCACTCACATGCGCGCACACATACACACACACACACACACACATATATATATATATACATAGCTATCTTTAATGCGGGAGAGAGAGAGAGAGAGGGGGGAAAGCCAAGAGATAAAACAGAGTCGCGCGACCTCACGACGCGCGATTCTCTCGTGTGATAATCGATTCCGAACGAGCGAGGTCTCTCACTGAACGACGCTGATTGATTCCGCGCGCTATAAAATTAACGGCTCTCTCTCTCTCGCTCTTCCCCTCTTTCCTCTTTATTCTCTCTCTCTCTCTCTCTCTCTCTCTCTCTCTCTCTCTCTCTCTCTCTCTCTCTCTCTCTCTCTCTCTGTCCGTACGTCTCAGGCTCTCTTTCTCCTGCATTAAAACGATGAACGATTGCACGCCCGCGGCGGCTTGAGTCCGCGTTTTGTTGGAGCCGCAGGGACATGCATGCCGGTTTCGTAAGCTTCTCCTCTATCGTGGCCTGCAGCATGTGTTTGCTGGCAAAAGCCATGACCAGGAAAGAAAAGGAACAGCGAGAGAGAGAGAGAGAGAGAGAGACGAGAGAGAGCCTTCCGAGTGTGTGTGTGTGTGTGTGTGTGTGTGTGTGTGTGTGTGTGTGTGTGTGTATGTGTGTATATATATATATATATATATATATATATATATATATATATATATTAAACTGATTCAAAAAAAAAAAATCTTTTTTTTTCCTTCGGGATTCTCGTGCTATTGTTGGGCGCTAATAAAAGAAAATTTCTCTAAAAAGATGGGCGCGGTCACTCAATTTTTAGAGGTGGCTATCTCGACTTTTTTGTATTTGAATTTTTTTTAACGAACGTATTGCATTTAAGCATAGTCACGGCTTCGGGTTACGGATAAAAATCACATCCAGCAGCTATTTCGTAACAACAATAAACTCTAACATTTCGCACTTTTTACGAAAAATTAAATTATAAGCTTTTATTCATAAATCATGTATTTACATTTTCAAAATGCTACACTTATATTATCTTCAAACTCATTTATATTTCTTCCCAGCCACTGTGCATAACATCGCGCATCGTGGTGTTGTTTTTTTTCAATGTGACTCAATGAAAGACAATTTTAAACAATGGCTCGGAAAAATGAAGACAAGACAATTTGGCTAATCGGCAAGGAAATTCCGAAAATAAGTACCCGTCATTTACCGTCAAATCGGAAAGCCGATTAGCCAAATTATGTTGTCTTCGTTTTTCCGAGCCATTGTTTAAAATTGTCTTTACTTGAGCCACATTGAAAAGAAAAACAACACCACTTACAAATGCGCTGCGCCAATACAAAATGGCGCCACGGATGTGCAGTGACTTGCGCAGTGGTATGCGCGATTTTATGTACAGTGGCTGGGAAGAAATATAAATGAGTTTGAAGATAATATAAGTGTAGCATTTTTAAAATGTAAATATACGATTTATGAATAAAAACTTATAATTTAATTTTTCGTAAAAAGTGCGAAATGTTAATGCGTATAAATAAATTTACATGAATAAAGAGAGTAGTATAGACGCCATTATTGATCTACCTGGATTTAAGTTGTGAATATTGCAATCTTTTCAAATTGTTAGAGTTTATTTTTGTTACGAAATAGCTGCTGGATGTGATTTTTATCCGGAACCTGAAGCCGTGACTATGCTTAAATGCAATACGCTCGTTAACAAAAATTCAAATACAAAAAAGTCGAGATAGCCACCTCTACAAATTGAGTGACCGCGCCCATCTTTTTAGAGAAATTTTCGTTTATTACTGCCCAACAATAGCACGAGAATCCCGAAGGAAAAAAAGATTTTTTTTTTTGAATCAGTCTAATATATATATATATATATATATATATATATATATATATATATATATATATATATATATATATATATCTAATAATATATATATAATATATATCTAATATATATATATATATATATATATATATATATATATATTAGACTGCATATATATATATATATATATGCAGGTGATATGGAGCCCAGCCTCTCTCGTTCTATCTGTGCCAGGTCTCTCTTCGAGAGTTGCAACATCCAGAAGGTCGACCAGTATCTCTCCGTCGCGTTGAGATTCGCGCCCATTCTCGTGCAGAAAGTTGGTAGGAGGGGTTGAGGAGAAGGGAGGGTGGGAGGTCGTTTATATGCATTTCGTTTTGGCCCCGCGGCCTTATGCACCGCAACCCGCTGGCCAATGTGGGATATCCCGTAACGTTGCGTCCCTCCGCGAAGTTTTGGGTCAACATAGAAACAACATCGTTCACGGCGGCGCGGCATTACCGAGCTAACGAGCCTTCCCCCTTCGGATACCGCGGGGGCGGGGGGGGGGGGGGGGGGGAATAATTGCGGCGATGCGTTCCTTCTACTCTTCGACACGGGGACTTGGGTGATCCTTGCTCTCATCGGCACGACCCAAAAAAACATACGCGAACGGTGCGCTGTACTTGTAACTATAGGTCCGGGTCTCACACGGTTGACCCCCTTCTCCCGATCTCTCCAGCTATCGCGGTACTCTCGCGCGATCACGCTATCCCTCCCCGGGCCTCGCGCAACCGCCGTTCGATAGTGGACCTATATAGTGCCGCTTGGATGTGGAAAAAAGATGGTCCAACGGCTTCCCTCCCGATGGGAACCATTCTGGATAAAGTTTCTCGGATATTTGGGTATCAATCGTGAAATTGGGAATATTTGGGATTCGAGAAAAATCGATGCTACATACTGCGAGGTAAGGTCTCGTAGAATAAAATTCGGGGCCTCCAGGGGTAAATATAACCACTCGGACCGAGGAAATCAATTGTAGATCCAGTTGACCGCCATTGGAGAAAATGGAGCTGAAGTTTGCATCGTTGGAATGCCACGAAAATTCTTTTCCAATTTCTTATTTCCATTATTATTCTATTTGAAATCTAAAATTATTATTCGATTCAAAATCGAAATACAAAACATATTTTTAGCATTCTTACTTAACGATCTACAAAAAATATGCAAAATAACGGTATTTGGCATATTTGTTGTAGATCACTAAAGAAAAATGCTAAAAATCGTTTGCGTCATTTTCGCAGCTCAAATTTACGCGAGAACATTTAGAAAATTAAAAGAAAATCGTTTTTGTTGCATTTCAACGATGTAAACTTCAACATCATTAGAGAAACGGAATAAAAAATTGAAAAATGTCGGTCACCAAAGAAACAACTATTTCTAAAGTAATTTAGAAATAGTTCTAAAGAAATTTCTAAAGTAGTTTAGAAATAGTTGCTCAATTTCTAAAAGTAATTCTATTTCTAAAGTAATTTGATATCGTCCGTCCCGAATTCAAAAGGACGGACGAAAATTCGCAAATAAACCATTTATTTAGATTATAATGTGACATGTAGAATTTTCTGAACATAAAGTCTAACGAACATTCAATAACGTCTAAAAAGCAAATTTGAATTATAATTATAGTAGACTTTTCATCTTCTCGAATTTCAACAATTCGCCGAACTTATCAACACTAGTTGAATAATCGAACACTAGGTCAAACTCATCGAGTATTCAAGGTCGCCTCGGTGCAAAAATGTGACCACCCTTCGAGGGTACAGATGAGGCTGCCAACCTATCAGATGGCTAATAGAGTTAGGAAACCTTTCAATAGGCCCAACCAAAGTCCCAACGAAAATTGTACAAGATTTTCTTCACTACTTCCTCGAAACATTGCTCACTGTCTGTCAGAGTGCCAAAACTGTAAGGAATGAAAATACTCCATTCGCTCTGATACATAATTTTCCACTAAATTAGAGATCATTGAAAAACTCTCGTCGGCCGTCGCTTTAGTTCCGGAATGTAAACGTACAAATACCTCAATCGATCCACTTCGGCGTGGGAAGACTTTTTATTAGCAAGAAGTGAAAACGAAAGCACCGGCTCACTTTTCGATTGTCTTTTCTACGGTATGTGTATGTACATAACTGTCGGGAGTTCGTCTACATGAGAAAACTTGAATATTCAATAAAGGAAGAGTTGCGGAGAGCCTGGGGTGCCCTCGAGGCAGACAGCAAGTAAGAAAGCTGAGGGAGGTGGGTGTGCGTGTATACATGTATATACAGTCCCTTGGGAAGATCTTTTCTCTGCTTAATAATCGCTGGAATTTATTGGCTGAATTCTCAGTGAAGCCGCGTAGTGCGGCAGAGGTGAGATTTAAATGGAGCGATCCATCAGTTATCCGAAAGAGTAGGAGAGAGAGAGAGAGAGAGAGAGAGAGAGAGAGAGAGAGAGAGAGAGGGAGGAAGGAGCTGGGAGATAACGCTATTGAGAGAGGCTACATGGCAAAGATTCGACGCAAAATCTCGGTGCAACGTTATTTTAAGAATCTTTCATTAAGAATTCAATATAGCCCGATTTGCCTCCTTGCCTGCCTTGTAATACCTGCGCCAGCATCGCCCGAGATCCTTTCGCAACGAGTTTTTTGAGCAACTAAACACGAAAGGGAGAGAAAGAGAGAGATAGAGAGAGAGAGAAGAGTATACACGACCTCTCGAAAATCAGTAGTGGCCGTATTCGAATATTTGCGCGTGATAAGCGAAAGGAATTCATGGGTCGAAAATAACTTCGCGAGGGTTTGAAAAATACCTCCCGTCACGTAGGAGCAACCCAATACGTATGTTACAACGTTTGGAAGCGTCACCGATTTCTCAAATGACTCGGCGAACTGTAAAATTCGTAAAAATATTTGCGAAAATAAAATCGTTTCCACTATATATATATATATATGTATACAGTAGAACCTCGATTTTCCGAACTAGTCTCGGTCCCAATTAGCTCGGATAATCAAAAGTTCAGATAATCGAAACGTGGGTTTTTTGGGACGATGATGATCTCGAAGATGAGATCATAAAGAACATTGTTGTTTATGATCTCGTCCCAAAAAACCCACGTTTCGATTATCCGAACTTTTGATTATCCGAACCTATTGGGACCGAGACTAGTTCGGATAATCGAGGTTCTACTGTACTGTCAAATCGAATCGCTGCACTCCCGGAATACAACGTCATACCTACCCCGCCGTCACTGCGCAAATGAATAGGCAATTCGGTACTTCTTTCGCGCCCCCATTCTTAATTATTCGTACAGTTTCGGGCAGGTAATTACGGCAAAAAAATATATGGAACTATACATATATACATAGAGTACACAAATTTGGAAGACGTGAAATAACCATTTTTAAAACGATCCTGCTTCGTCAGTACTGATATAATTGATCAGAAATATGAACCAAAATTTTCGTCTCAAAACTCACTCGATCAATACACGGAACGATTTAGTCACACGCGAAGCTTTTAGGATTTTTTTAAGCTCTCCCTCTCTTCCTTTTTTTCTGTTTTCTCCTCTTCGTCTTTCTCTCTCTGTCTCTCAGGCATATACACGTGAAGGGTCAGAGTTTCTCTTTATAGCCCCAGCGTTAAAATGTTAAACGTTTGCCCGAGCCCGCGCGCTGTGTGTCATCCTACCGTTTTATGCAGTAGCCATGCACATATATATATACATACGTATATATATATATACTCGTTGATTCTCTCACCTACGCGGACGCGCGGGGGCCGCCCCACGTCCGCCGGATGTGCCCTGATATTAATGAGAATTCCCGCCGGGGGCCTGACCGGTCAATCGGAGGTCGCGGGCTCACCTACGAGCCCTAATGGTAAAAAAAAAAGAACAAATGGAGAAGACCGTCTCCCGGCTTTAAATAGATTATTCGAATGTACGCAAGAAATCTGCCTATCGGATTCTCCAAGGTGAAACATTTCTGGCCGTCGTGACCGCCCTCCCCTGTCGGTCAATCACTTTGCCGTTGGGCATGTCGAATTCGATTGTCGCGAAGGATACATGGACTCATTCGTAAACCGTTTTTTCTCGTTATTTGCATATACCTATTTGACATTCAGGGGCTGTGCGTGTTATCGATCATGCACGCCGATCGTCGTCGTAGGGCCTAAGCCCTATATACATGAGCCTAAATCGTACGGCTATCGTATATCGCGCGTCACACGGCGTCACTGATGGATTTAAATGAAACTGGTTATCCATGCTGGATAGCGAGAATTCCGAAAACTTGGTTTCCCTGGTTTTTGAAGAATGAAAATAGCAAATATATTAGCATTCTTTATTAAGGGCTTGCATTACTGTAAACGTTTAAAACGATGTGATTTTTGGCGATTTTTTTTTTTTGTGGAATGACTTATAACATCCTTGAATAATATTCAAGGATGTTATAAGTCATATCTTAAAGTGAATAAGGAAAAATTTATATTGAAAATGTATATAAAATGGTGACGCGGGATCCATTCTCGCGAGGCATGTTGAATTTGAGACGCTCTGCGGCACGTGGTATAAATGACGCACATTTGAATATCGATTTTTTTTAAATTCTCTTAATTTAGTAGAGATATATGTAGGAAATTTTGCAAATAAGAATTTTCGTGTAATTGGCAAGCATTTAAAGTGAAAACTCAATTTTCAACAGAAAAAAGGACAATCATTTGTTAATAACTAATGTTATAATTAACTCATCGAAAATCCCTTAGGTATTTCTCTTCGGAATATTATTTTGAAGATGTGCTCAAAATTTGGAGTGAAAAGAATAAAGATTGTTGGAGTTATGCTCCAACATGAGAAAAAAGATCGATTTCATTTACAACCAACGTCTGGTAAAAATTTAAAAAATTCACCAAGTTATAGCAATTTTTATGAAGAATCAGTCGCCCACTGTGCTACGGGGAACCGTCCAGCTGCTCTTCACCTTTTTTGTTTTGCGTCTTTCACGACACTATATATATGAAACGGTTTGTCTAAATAATAATAACTTCCACGTTTATAAATATTTGTAAATCTACAAAAGTTCAAACTTTGCGAGATGATGTATTCATTCTGTGTAAAACCCTGACCGCATTATCATACCAATAATTTCGTCAGCAAAAAAAAATTGAAAATCAACCTGTTTTATGGGCCCCAAGCTTATGCAGAGTCGTTGAAGAAGGATGACTCTGCAACCTGTATACCAGTACCGTTGATCCGCAATCCAAACGGTACAACTACGTAATAGTTATATGGTTAATTCGAGTAGACTTAATTATATTTTAGATCCACGATCTTCATGCCGGAGTCAAAGAGCCGGCCACAAGTTAGGTATGCAATGAATTTCGTACAATCTCGAAGACTCTGTCAACATCTTTCGTTACAAGTACGAATTAGGAATAGCTTGGTACAATTATGGAGCAATATTCCTAAATCATATCACTCCATGGTTGTTTAACACATCCAATACGTGTGTTCCAATTGATTCACGTTGAATTCGTATTATAGAAGAAAAATAAATACATTAACTACCAACACCAATCGTCTCTCTTTGCAATTAAAGGCGTAGCAATTGACAAAAATTGTGACTGCGATTTAGAAAAGTCGACGCTACCCGGTAGAAGGTGAACACGCAAAATGTGTCCCGATGAGTGCGGCGAGACGAAATACGAAACCGTCGACGTACACGCGCACCCGCGACGCTCGTGTGACGGCGTCGGCGCGTTGAAACTTGGGTTTTCTTGGCAAAATGTGAGATCCAAAGGGGGAACGTACACGCATCAACACGGGGAAGAACAACGCGCGTGTGTGTATGCACGTGTGAGACTGCGATCTAAAAGATCCCATTGCCAGAAGGGAATCCCATGATGGCGTGGAGCCAACGTACTTATCCAAGTTGTGTATAGCGTTCTGGCTATGTATATACCTCCTATGTACTTATCCAAGTTGTGTATAACGTTCTGCCTATGTATAATACCACCATACCATCGAACGAGGGAAAAAGGAACGTCGTCCATGCGACTCTCGCAGGCTCGACGAGGGACCAAGACCGAGCGAAAGAGCGAGTCTCTCTTGGAACCTTCCAGTGTGCTATACACTGCAGAGTGGACGAGAGCAAGAGGAGGGGCTTGGGGGAGAAACTCACGCGGCGAAGATATCCCAAGAGCAGAAGTCACGTGGTTTTTTCACACGAGCTTATATCTGTGGCTCGTTGAGCGAAGCCCAAGAGAGGAGAGCAACGAGAAGCAACGGCAGGGGGGGTTGCAGGGGGGGGGAGCAAGTTTATGCTGTTTGTGTGGGAACCGGGCGGTAAAGGAGAGTGCTCTCTCTCCCGCTCTCTTCATCTTTGTCTCCGTTCCCCATCCTGGACTGGAGAGCACCAGCATCAGAAGCTGTGGATGCACACATACACGCAGTATCATCGCGGTGAAAGGGGACACAAGAAGACATACGTTCGCGGGAAGCTCTCTCCAAGTCGTGGCTAAAGAAGCAGAGGAAGCGAGAGAAAGAAAGAGAGAGAGAGAGAGAGAGAGAGAGGGAGAGAGAGAGAGAGAGAGGGAGAGAGAGAGAGAGAGAGAATGAAGGGGAGCAAAAGAGGTTTCGCGAAGAGCGTCGGGGCCACGGGAATGATAATGACGATGACGATATTCGTTGCTGCGCGGACCTGTCCAACCGGGGATTCCCCCTTCCGACCTTGCATCTCGCTCGCTCTATAAAGTCAGTACTCCGACAGCTCAGCCGGACGATAAGCCAATATCCAAAGAGAGACAGAGAGAGGGGGGGGGTACGAGTGGCACACACATCGAGAGAAAGACGAGTACGAGAAAGAAGGGAAGAAGTAAAAGAACGAGAAAGATGAAATGGGAAAGAAACAAAATGGGGGACGATGATGGGCAAGGGTATTCGTATGTGTGGCCGGACAGTTTTGCTTCACGCTCAGGTTATATGTGTATGTACCTAACGAGAGAAACAACGAGAAGACTGGAGAGAAAGAAAAAGAGAGAGAGAGAGAGAGAGAGAGAGAGAGAGAGAGAGAGAAAACGTGGAGAACATTTGTTTAGTTAGCTACAATTAAGCCACTTGGCGGCAATTGTTTGTCGCTCAGCAGAGAATTCCGCTCCCACCGTGGTCGTCGTCGTCATCGTCATTGTCGTCGTCGCCGTCGTCGTTGCCGACGAAAGAACGACGGTGAGCATCGCGTGTCGTTGGCACGGCTCACTCGCCAGGGGGGCGGAGGGCCTTCCGAGGATACGTAACCGCACTGTCGCTTCGTAAAAGGATAAGGGTGTAGCGGGGATATTTTATAAGCACCGCGCGGTGCCGTTCGCGTTCTGTGTATACACGTACACGCGTTAACACAACGCGAAATAAAGTGCGTATCATACACGCATGCGTATACGCGCCCATACATGTGGGTAATATACGCGTATGTGACAGGGAGAAAAGCCGGGAGATACGTGTATGCCACATGTTAAGAGCAATGTACCAGTGCGATAAAGGCAAACGAGTTGGCGAGGGGTCAAGGGGTCAAGTTGCTCCAGGAGCCGCGGGTGTGCTCGGGCTTTGCTGCGCGCACGCAGAGACACACGCGCACACGTACACACACATATACACACACATATATATATATATATATGTGTGTATGTATATTGACGGAAAATACATGTCAGACCCGTTGTGTGCGTTGCGTTGACAATCGGCACAACTGGCTCTTTTGAGGACAGTCGTCAAATGTTGGTTGAAACGAATCGTCGGCTTCAGGGACAGAGCCGTCCGCGAAATAATCTTCATATCAATATACTTACGTTTATGTAGCCATTGATTTGAAGATGTTGCCGAGAATACGCGATGTTGATTATGGACACAAAAGGCGCTACGAGGACAGTCCTTCCACTGACATGTCCTCGAAATTACATTTCCGCATACATATATTGGTATATGGGGTATTCGGGCGCGACTGAGATAACTATCTCCCCCTCACCATCGTTGATTGCAGATATCCAGAGTGGAAAACCTCACTCCCTGGTTCAAGAAAAACACCACATTTCTTCCCCCATGCCTCATGCTCTTCTGCGGCTGCAGAAAATCACATAGTCCACTCGGGCCGTTTTTTAAATCCGGACAAAGTTTCGATACGTTTGAGACCTGTATTGTGCATTTTTCACCAAAGCTCAACTTGTGCTTACGACGTTTACTATTTGTTTTGGTGAATTTTCAATTTTGGCGAGCATTATTCGACAGGTTGGAAGTTAGAGGGGTACTCTTTCAATCTTGCAAGTTGAAAAAGAATTTAAAAATGATGAAAAATGTGTTTCCACAGTACAAAGAATGTATTCAATATTTATAATGCTCGGGAATGGTTTGGGATCGGCTCAAAAAATGAGCTGCCGCCTTTTCTGCTCAGGTAAATGAAAATTACAACATCGAAAAGAAGAGGAAGAGGGAGAGGGGGAGATTAGATAACACAGCATATATAACAGCAAAAATAGAATCTGGCATGATTAAACAAGAATTCGGTATGGAAAACATTGCATCCGAATTGAATTTCATTTGAAAGAATATTTTTGATTTTTTTTTTACTTGCGAGACCAAAATAGTATTCTTCTGACTTCCAAACCGTCGAATAACCATCTCAAAATCGAAATTTCACGAAAAAAAAGAAGATAAACGTAAGTACAAGTTGAGCTCCGATGAGAAATGCACAAAATAGGTCTAGAACGTATCTAATTTTTTTGCGAACTTTGAAAACAGCACAAGTGGACTTTTCGATTTTTTGTAGCCGCCGAAGGGCGAGGGGTAGGGAGAAAAATTTGAAAAAATAGGTGTTTTTTGACAGCAGGAGTGAGGTTTCCCACTATGGAAATCGATAGTCAACGATGGTGAGAGAAATAGTTGTCTGAATTGAGCTGGAATACCCCATACATATATATATATCTACATACAAAGCCCAATCCCGACCGTCTCGATCGTATAACGTTACACACGTTATTCTTTACGGCCTGCGTATATACATTTTGATGTACGTTCATGTACGTTACGGTTATGCGCGCGTATGCACGAGGACAGCGCGTCAGTCCCAATCGAGTTTCAAGCTTCGCGGCGGACGACGCGACGCGGCGACAATGACGACGATGCGGTTAGAACACACGGGATGCTAGGACATAGATCGGTGACATCACCGAGAGCGCGAATATCGCGCCGCGATTCTCGTTCGAGAGTAAAATCGATATGGTGCGCCCTACAGGATACATCGGGAACATCGTAAAACGGGGTTCAATTGACATTAAGGGTAACTTTGGCAGTTTTTAGGGCTACTTTAACAGAGCACCAAAGTGCGTTTTTACTAATTCTCTTTTAACTTTTTTTTCTTCTATTGTCATTCAAATCTGTTTTTCAAGTTTATTATAATGTTGCTGAAGTTGATTTCGATCTCAATGATAATTATGAGACTGATTAAGTGGCTGTAACAGTACCCTAGGTACTTGATATTTTTATGTAATATGTTTACTTAATAAAGATGACAATTTGATTGGAAAAAAAATAGTTATTTTTCATTTAATTCCATGTATAATCCATAACTTATTACAGCTTTTGTATCAAAATGATATCAAAGTAACCCTTAATGTTTAACACGAGGTGCATGTCAATGTCTTGGCAAAGAAACTCCACATTCGAGGTTACTTAGACACTTTTTTTAAAGATAAGATTGTGGGCAGGTTGGTGGGGCTTGACTTTCTTTTACATTTGATAGCCAAAGGACACATTGTTCTATTGGAGCAAAAAAGTTGGAATTTAAGATGTTAAAAAAAGTTACTTACAACAAACTTCCAAAATTTGTTCATAGTAACCCCATTTTACAGTAATAATAGTAACAGCACAGAGATATTTTCGTTTTTCGTCAATTTTTGCAAAAAATCCAAAACATCGCACGAATCCGGAAATTGTAGACGATTGACTGCTGTGGTACACAATATAACGTATGTCGACATTTTTTGGGGGTGGGGTTAAAATGCATGTCTGTGTATACGAACGAGTGAATCGATGTAAGCCAACAAGCTTTTCCAGAACCGAACGGTGTTTGGACGTCAGCCAAATACGATCGATAGAACGAAGAGCTGTTGAAGTTACGAGATAAATTGATCGATCTCGTCGGGAACAACACACTTATATCTCGTAATAAAAAATACTGTTATTCCCGGGTGATTTCGGGCCGTGACAAAAGATCCTGATTTTACGTCGCGGAAGGGGCACTCTTGTACCGCAAGATTGTTTCGTATATTGGGTGATCTCGCAGCCGAGTCAACAGGGTGGTTCGAGTCCAAATATAATCCGCGATTTCTGGTCGATTCACCTTTATTATTTCGTTCAAACGTTCTTGTGTATCTAGAACAGAATGATCGCTGAAAAAATGTCAACCAGGTAAGCTGAAGGAGGATAGGTCAAAGATTATTATACCTACCGCCGGGATTGAACTTTGCATCGTTGGAGTGCAATGAAAATGTTTTTTCTTTACTTTCTCACATTTCTTTTACCAGATTTCAGCTACCAAAATGCCTTAATCATTTTTTAAAGATGTTTATCGGTAGATCTGCGATTGAAATTTGGAGACAAGATTTCCAATCGTGTACAAAATAAGGAAATAAAAATATGAATATGAATATTTGATGCATTTCAACGATGCAAACTTTAATGTCATATTTACCGATCGTTGGGACAGGGCTGTCGATTATTCTTTATGTTCGCAGCTAGTTTGGGGTATTTCTTTTAGACGATGTTCTTCGTGACGATAGCACGTTATTGTTCAAGTGGGATGCGCATTCCAATAATTTGAGGGAGCCGCGAATATATACACACACACACACACACACACACACACACACACACACACACACACACACACACACACACACACACAGGGTGTCCCTTTTATCTCTGCCACCCGAAATAACTCGGTAATTATCGACGGCTAAAAAAAATGTTCCAGACAAAAGTTGTAGAGTGTGTAGAAAGCCATCAAATGCGACCAATTTTTTTTTATCTCGGTGGAGGCGCTGACGCACAGTGAAGGTGACCTCTACTTTTTTAAATGGAATGGTACATTTTTTTCAACCATCTTGTGGAGCACCTTAACGCGCATAAGAAACATTAGGGGGTCAGAGTTGTTCAACATCATTCGAGGTCACCTATTAAAATGGAATACATATCTAAATATCTCGGATAACTACCAAATATTTGCTAAATTTGTATATGTTCCGAGATATTTAAATTCGTATATTTGTATTGAACGACTTTGACCCCCTCATGTATTCCATGCGGCTTGAGGTGTTCCACAAGATAGTTGAAAAAAATGTACCATTCCAGTTAAAAAAGTGGAGGTCACCTTCACTGTGCGTCAGCGCCTCCATCGAGTCGCATTTGATGCCTCCCTTCACACCGTACAACTTGTGTCTGGAACATTTTTTTGTGACGTCGATAATTACCGAGTTATTTCGGATGGCAGACATAAGAGGGACACCCTGTATATATTGAGGGCACATGATAGAGTTTATTAATCCGAACACTACGGAAATATCGTAATTCCTAACTTCAGCCACATCAACGTCACTTCCTGCCCAACGGAAGACTCAAGGGTTCGTTATTTTCATCAATTTTAATCGGGCTTTTCATCAGTTTCAATCATAGTAGGATAATTTCGCCCACGATCAACACGTCTTCTACAATAAACTTTTAAATATTCGTTTGAGAATTAGGACGAAAAATTGTAATATTTCACGACTTTTCCAGCAACCAAAAATGTTCTCTTCACTTTATGTAACTATACTGCAATAATTGGTAACGTTTTATGTGACTATTCAGCTACCCCAAATATATACCTTACTGCTGTATTCAGTTAATTTTTCAAAGAGATAACAATTTTAGTGCATGCCCAAAAAATCGTATCTTTCAAACCATGCAGAATCAGAGCCCATTTGGGAGTGGTGAATATGGCTGGTCTCGGAGGCCACAATCGCACTGTTCTACTTGGACGTCTATAGACGGAGCACCCTTTGTATAAATGTATATCTGGGTCCGTATAAATATGAAACGTGTCGTATATACAGTAAATCGTGGAGACCGTATGGAAGAGCGACTCACTGGATATCTTTACGCGTCAGGAGACCACAGAAGAAGCAGAAGAGCAGAGACGAAAGAAAAAAATCGTTCGAGCCTAATGTCGACGAGGGACTGGGCCATGGGTGCGATCCCCGTGATGGGAAAATGGGGGAGAGAGAGAAAGAAAGAAAGAAAGAGAGAGAGAGAGAGAGCCTCGGCAGTGCCCGATGGTGTGGGATACGGGTCTGCGCGCCCGCGGTCCTCCGGGTTCTCTATATCTTTCGAAGTGAGAGGCGTATTATAGTGACGTGCAAAGGCAAAAGGGGAGAGAAACGCGTGGAGAGGACGAAGGCGGCGGCGGTCTCTCGTCGGAGGGAAAAAAACGAAGAGAAAGAAGAAGAAGTAGAAAGAGGATGAGGCGGAGGAGGATGATGGGGTCACCGTCAGCGGGATAACCTCACACGTGTGCGGCCGAAAAAAAGCAGTGGCGTCGTTCGTTCGCCCGACTCTTCTTCTTCTCCTCGTGTGTGCGACAGGGGAGAGATATACACAAGAGGAGCGTAAACTACGGGCGTTCAAGCTCTTTCGCCTTTTTTTCCCTCCTCGCTCGCCTGCCCCCTGCCCCGCACTCTCCTCATCCACCGGGTTCTCCCCTCGCGTCCGATTCTCGGCACAACCGTCGCATATCGACCTCGGACCCGCTTATTTTGCCCCTTGCCGAGACGTGTATCATTCCAATTCCCTCTACCGCCCCGAATTAGAACGATGAAGCATCGCTTAATAAAAAAAAAGCAAAGGAGAAAACGATGCATTCACGGAAACGCCAAACTCCTACATGGGGCAAATGGACATTTTCAGCTGGTCATTGCGGTGTGACGTTAACTGTCGGCACAGCTGACTACTATCACTAAAGGCGATTGTTGAGCGATTGGGCTTTCCGCAATGTTGAGCATGGGCACGATGGCATGTTATCAAGACGGTCCTTAAAAAATCACGTTTCTCTATGTACATGGTACTAGTAACCTCTTACTTATAAAACATAGTCTTTGCGTACTTTCGTTTTTTTCC
The DNA here is from genome assembly GCA_964007375.1 of Ophion obscuratus. Taxonomy (NCBI): domain Eukaryota; kingdom Metazoa; phylum Arthropoda; class Insecta; order Hymenoptera; family Ichneumonidae; genus Ophion; species Ophion obscuratus. The sequence goes on from OZ023318.1 coordinate 8,691,689, forward strand.
CCTTGTGATGTTGAGATGATATTAATCATTTTCGGATTTTTTTCTGTTTGAGTGAAGTTGGCGCGAAAGAAACGTTTTTTCAACCTTTGGCGTGTGAAAATAAGCGTTTTCAGAATTTCCCTGTCCTTCGTTCCGTGTGGTTCTGTCAAGTAGAAGCTGAGAAAATGCGATTTTTCTTAAAGCATAGGGGCGCGCATTACCTTTCAGCATTTATAAAGAAACTCTTCAGCAAATACGTAATGTGGAACAGCTTTATTACCTTTGTTTATTAACTGATGCAATTTTGTTTGTTTTTTTTTCTGGAGATGCGATTACGAGTATATATTGAACTACGTAGAAAACGTATTTTTGTTTGTTTAGGTTTGTTGATATATTTTTTAAGTATATACGAAACACATTTTGTGTAATATATCGGGAACAATTTCTTTATAATAAACTTCGTACATAACCTTTAATACGACACTACCCCGAACACTCATTTTCAACCTACCCATGAACCAATTTTCCAACATACGGGCGAGCAAGTCCGCAGGTAAAATCTAATATTTATATAGACATACATATACATGTACGGTGGACGTACATCCGTGCAGAAATTTTCGTAGGGTTCCAATTAGATCCCCGTACACTGAAAAAAAAATTCAGTTGGTTTAACAAAATGTATCTTTAAATACGTTCAACTTGATTTTTGATTGGCATAACAAACATTTTGTTAATCTAACGATAGTTTTAGTGGTGGGAACTAAGCTAAATAAGCTACAGTTCACACCACTAAAACTATCGTTAGATTAACAAAATGTTTGTTATGCCAATCAAAAATCAAGTTGAACGTATTTAAAGATACATTTTGTTAAACCAACTGAATTTTTTTTTCAGTGTACTTGTCCCTAATTCCAGATAGATTTCCAATGGTCCATCGCATTGGATCAGTATACTAAAACGTCACGCTCGTACATTGGATTAGAATCGAGATTCCCCGTTGGAATGAATTGTACCAATACAATTTGAATCAGAAAGGATTTCCACATTATCCAACAGTATCCGATTCGATTCTTGATGGATGCCATCACATTCTATACGATGAATTGTCTACACAAAATGAGTCAATCTTAGCAAAGTAAAAATCTTATTTTTTCAAAAGTATAAATCGCTTAAAAAGATAAATCTTGAAAATTAATTTGAATCCTATCAGTGAAAATCCACAGTGATTATCGTTTGTTGCTCTACTGCACTTTTAGACATAATATCACCACACACGTACATACTCACAAAGCGTGACAGTTATGTTTCAACGCGGCAATTTTTTTCTCGCGATTTTTCACATCTTTTCTATTCGATCCTGGGGAGAATTCTCAAACGGCGTGCATCGCAAATCAGTGTAGAATCCAATTGGATCGCAATGAGGGCTCGCTATGTGCGGTGTCCCTAATAAATCCATATAGAGCTGTGAATGCATCTTGGGGCTTGGGCCAACAAATCCGTGCACGGGATCACGAAAGGATATCCCTTTCCCGAATATCCAACAAATTTCGTTTCAGAGTTTTAATAAAAAAATCTCAAACGACGACAGTCGGGCAATAGCGCGGTGTCCACCTGAATTCTAATATCAACTCCCTACGTGCAGCGTCCCTATTAAATCGCTGTCCTATAGGAATGAAATAGAATCTCGAGACACCCCAACAAATGTCGGCACCAGATTGCTTCTATACAATCTTCAATACCTCGTCCGTACGTACTTCAGTCACTTTCTCACTGCCGTGTGTCCACTGCCATGCTCTATAAAAATAAAACAAAACGCATCAACGCGTAATGCGTCCGTCCATAAATTACGTCATTTTGAAATAGGGAAGGGGGGTCCGGTTGTTGGATGACGGTAGCGATAATTGGATTATGATGATAGGAAGGATAGGATGATTTCAGTGGGAGGGGGGTGTCCAAAATCAGCAAAAATCGATTACGTAATATATGTACGGCCCCAATGCGATCGCGCACGGTAAAGAGGCTGCAAAGGTGCAGCGGAGGCAGCGCGGGGCAAATAAATGCGCGTATGGGAAAAAATATCCCGGGTTAACGAGAAAGCATAGCGGAAGGCGATAGATGATTTGATGAGCTGCGTGATATCGGGGACTTATAATTCGAATCGTTTGGTCAATCCTGCCAGGGATCTGGACATGCTCATACATATACGTAACGACACGCCAGTTTATCGCGTTCGATTGATGACCGCCACTACCTCTCATCCGGTTTGTGTATTATACGCATATACACACCTACATATTCATATATATCAACGGCTAACTCGCGTCTCATCGTAATACAACAATCATCCATGAGCGTGAAACTCTTCTCACGCATTTTGGAGCAGGCCTGCCTGCGTAACGTCGGTATTACTCTACTGGTTTATTCGCAGTTGCACACACGCATATTTACACACACACGCGCGCGCGTGTGTGTGTAAATATATATATGTGTGTGTGTGTGTGTGCGCGCGCGCGCGCGCGCGTGTGTGCGTGTGTGTAAATATATATGTGTGTGTGTGTGTGTGTGTGTGTGTGTGTGTGTGTGTGTGTGTGTGTGTGTGTGTGTGTGGGGGTGTGTGTGTGTGTGTATATGTATATATTTTTTTATATATACGCACGCCGATATGTATGTATATTACACGCACGCATAAAGCAAGTCGTTACATTCAATGGCGGCTCAGGACATGAGGTAGGAATGACGGTGTCTGCCGTGCTTGGCGCGGCTGCGTCCGCTCGTTCCCTCTCTCTCTCTCTCGTCGTATGGTATCACAGACTCTCTTGCTACCTTACTTGACCCCTGAGCAACGAGGGACAATTGGGTGTAACAGTCTCCCATTCGTCTGTTCACTCTGCGCTCCCCCCCCCCCTCCCTCTCTCTCTCTCCCTCTCCGTCTTTTAAATCTCCGATCGTACGCATGATTACAAAAAAAGCGGATCGTTATTTGACTAACGAAAATATGGTGTTGTCATTTCCGGAAGCTAGGTTCCCAATGGCGATCATCGCGAAATCGTATCGCATCTTCTCCAATATCTCATCCGTGCTATCGCTCTCGTTCCTTTCCAATTTGTCATTGGCCTTCCAATGTACCGTTTGGGCAGCAAAAATCGACAGATTGATCATCGTCCAACGAATCCGTTTGGGTCTGTTTGGATTTATTGCAGTCCGTGAGCGCAGAGGCTCCATTAACTTGCAATCGATGCAGTGTGAACGTTTAAACCCCGTTCGCTAGACCAGCGGCGTCGCCCAATTTTCAAACTGTACTTCCAAGTTCGCTTACGCAAGTCGGTGAACAAAGAGGTGCGTCTCATCGAGCGCAACTCACGACAACACGAGGTGTCACAACTGTCCCGTATACGGTTTATACCCTCCTTCATCTCTTCCTTCTCCTTCTCAATTGTGGGCCTTTTTGCGACTGTTTCTTATCTGACAATTCGTATGTTTTTTTATCGACGAGACGCGGCAGGATCAACTTTCAGAAACGATGCGTAACACTATTTTTCTCCCTCTCTGTGGCCCTCGCCCCTTGCAGCCTCCTCCTGACGCTCCCACCCCCTCTCTTGCCCACTCTCGCCCTCTTAGCCTCCTCTTCCTTAACTAATACCACTCGAAGACCGTTTCGTTCGTTATGCCTTCCTGGAAATGAAAGGAGGCTCCAGATGAGAGAGGAGAGATCGAGCTTGAGAGATGCCGGGAGAATGAGGTGGGATGGGGGTGGGGGAGGGGAGTAGGGTCTCTCAACCGCTCGGCCTCGCCGACCAAGAGACTAGTTTATAGTATATATATATGAGAGAGAGAGAGAGAGAGAGAGAGTGTGTGTGTGTGTGTGTGTGTGTGTGTGTGTGCGTGTGTGTGTGTGTGTGTGTGTGTGTATATATACGCAGCAAGAACAGCATCTCGCTCCTTTTTTCTCTTTCTCTCGATCGCCCCCCCTCTCTCTCTCTCTCTCGTTCTCTTTCTCTGCCTTGGTGGCTACAGCCCCGCACGTTTTACATCGATCAACCAGTAATTGACGAGATACGCGGTGCGAGGTCGCCGAAGGGAATTCTTTCGTGAGTCACACACTCGTCCGCTGGAAGGAGGGAATGGAGCGAGACGAGGGGGAGGTTTCAAGTGTTGTTCAAGCTTGGAAGAGACGAAGTGAGAGAGAGGGAGGAAGAGGGAGAGAGAGAGAGAGAGAGAGAGAGAGAGGGAGAGAGAGAGAGAGATAAAGTAAAGGATGAAAAAGGGCGATATGGAGAAGAACAAGAATGAAAAAGGAGCGCGGTAACGTGTGCGTGGAGGCCACAGCCCGTGAAGCACACGCCGTCGGCTTTTTCTTCCTTCTTTTCTTTATCACTTTTTTTCCCTCGCCATCCTTAGTTTTCTTCGTCCTCTTCCTACTCTTTTTTCCATCTCGATCTTCTTTATTTTCTCTGTATACGTCCCTCCTCCTTTTTCATCATCCTCTGGCTTTTCATTCGTAACTCCTTCCGCAACAACTCATCTTTCCTCGGGACTGAGGGATGAGCCGTGTACATGCTGAGTTCTCAGCTGTCCTCTTCTTTCTCGTTCCCCTATCTCCCTCTCAAATTTCTCTCTCTTCTTATCACTTGCCCGCTCTTAGTCACCCTCTCTCTCTCTCTCTCTCTCTCTGTCTCTCTCTCTCTCTTTCTCTCTCTCTCCCTCCTCCCCTCTCCCCTCTCCACCTCTCTGAATCGCTATCTCTCTCTTTCTCTCTCTCTCTCTCTGTCGGCCTGTCTGACTCTCTCAATCCGGCGACCGAGAGATATCCGAGAGAGCGCAGATCTACAGCGGAGAGGTCTCTGTGCAGGGCCGCGTCGTTGCCAGCGGGGAATATTATACTCGGCGATGACGCGGACGCGTAGTACACCGGGGCGTCCGGGTGCAAGAGGCGCGAGACGGGCGAAAAAGACGAAGGAAAAAGGCGCTGGTGTTGCGCTGGTGCTCTGGCTGTAGTCTTGTCGAGAGCTCACGGATATCCCGGGCTCCCGGAGAGACCTCGCACTCTCAGCCGGCATGTAAAGGAGAGAGGGAGAGAAAGAGAGAGAGAGAGAGAGAGAGAGAGAGAGAGACGCAACGAGCGAAAGAGGGAGATGGCAGGGCAGAGAACCCTGAGAGGTCTGAAAGAGCGCACGCAAAGAGGCGCGAGCGACGAGAGAAAAGGAGTAAAAAAAATGGTGAGTGCCTGAAGAGCGCAGCAAAGACGTAACCGTGGAGTGAGAGAGGATGAGCGAAAGACGAGAGAAAACAAGAAGAAAAAAAAGAAGTATCTTGGCAAGATCGAGGAAGATCAGAAGGAGCATAGGCGTCGAAGGCTTAATCGGCGAGGATCATCTCTCTCTCTCTCTCTCTCTCTCTCTCTCTCTCTCTCTCTCTCTCTCTCTCTCTCTCTCTCTCTCTCTCTCTCTCCTCCCTCTCTGTCCCTCTCTTCCCCAGGACATTCGGGTATTCGAATACACGCGTATACGCACTGTTTTTGATGCACTGCTTTCTCGCCCTCTAACTCGACCTTTTATCGTGAAAGTTGAACAAAAATAATGCCGGCCGTTTAACATGATCACCTTCGATCTTGAACCATCCAATTAATATTCGAGTCGAAATAAATATCAGTAAAGTTGATCATCCATTTCCGTTCGCTCGTACTATCAAGAAGATTACCGATTCGACCCCAGAATTCGAGTATTGGGCGGAATTTTTAAAAACGTCATTGCAAACAGTTCGATTAAAAGTAGGTGCTTATAGAGTGCACGAAAAGAGCCAGCATCTTTTCTCCGTTTTACAACCGGAATAGCCGTGGGCCGCAGGTATATTCGTGTATTTCCAATGCTACGCGTGTTCGATTCCTCCGTATCGACTCACAGTGAAATAAAAGCCCGCACAATTTTATGTGCCAAGGTGGATTACACCCTCTCGTTCGTACCAAGCAGCTGGTATATACGCCAGGTTATAAACGCGTTTATCGCAGAATATCCGGCGGTGATGATGTGCTCGCACGAACTGCGGACTTAGCAAACGTGCGTCCTTCGAAAAATGATTACTCCCGGGGATTCGAACGGTACCCTGGGCACGGGCATTTCTATAGAGACAAGGCCAAGCGAGAGTTCCGCGCGCGAGATCCGCTATATTCCGATGCAGCATGACCACTACAACGACAACGACAACGACGACGACGATGATGATGACGATGACGATGATGTTGGTGATGGTGATGGTGATAATAATACTAGTAATGGTAGGCTGGACCTTCGCTATCTCCGCTGTGTTTCTTTCCATTCTCCGTTTCGTTGTGACTGTATGTGTGTGTGTGTGTATATATAGGATATAGCAAAGTTCGCCAATGTCGCCGCACACAAGCAGAGAAATCGCCGGGACCTCATCGGCGCAAAAAATCCCGCGGAATCTCCGCGAGAGCTAGCGATCCAGGAGCTTTTACCGTTAGGCGATACATAGCGGTGCGAATATATATATATATATATATATATATATATATATATATATATAAGTATATACGTATATATTACATGCGCAGCGCTGTCTTTCTCGAACGAGCGTGCATCCTGCTGGCCTTGAATCGGCAAGGTTCATTTAGCTGAATAAGGACGCTTTTCAATAACGGGAAGATTCGACTCATACGATCGGATTTTTCAAAATCTTCGTTCCGGCATTCGTGAAACGTTATCAACAGTCGAACGGCAATGCAAAAGAAATTAGTAAAGGTGTAAATGACTTATTTTGTGGACGAAGTTGGCGGACATTCGTATGCGTATAAATGAGTGAAGTAGCGGAAAGCTTTTCACGAATAATTGATGCAGATCTAAACTCTTGGCCAAGATCTGCCTTCAGGAATGAATACACGAATGCGGAAAAAATCGTGGGTTGTAGGAAAAGGATATTTTGAACATGCTTTCATGTCTAGAATAGAAGATGATTCAGCTGCTTGGGACGATACTTGGATTGATGGCCGATTACGGGAAACATCACTTAACCTTAGGAGTACACGTTTGGGTCTCACACATCTGACCAAAAAGTCAAAAACTCGCATTTTTCCTATTTTGCGAAACATTTTTATAGTGTCAAGCAGCTTTCTCAGACATAGTATGAACCGAACACAGATTTTCTCTTCACGGGTGCCTTCTTAACTTTTTTGCACTTTAAGTAAAAAAAAAATTATCGGAATAAACGTAATTTCAAGAAAACTACATCATTCGAAAGTTGGTCGAGTCTCACAGATGCAGTGTGTTCTAGATTCCAGTGGAGTCTAGATAGACTAGTAAGCAGCGAAAAAATATGAGTGTTCTCTTGGGGTTAAAGATGTCCGGCTTTTCGTTGGAACTCATAAATGTGATAAAACGTTGAAAGCTATTAAACAAGTATTTTTTTTATCGGCACAAAAATGGTTATAAGGGGTAAACCACCCCTCAAAGAAAGAAGTGTCAACCCCTGGTTTGATTTCTTTTCGATACTTTTGCAGTGGACATTTTATCGTTTTACATTAGAAGAATTTTGGTTTTTCTTTCATCCAGATCGGAAGATAACTTGTGGTTGAAACTGCAAAATCATTCCTCGACAAACCTTTCTTTGAGGGGTGGTTTTCCCCTCTTGAAACTGTCTTTCCGTCGATAAAAAAGATACTCGTCCAATAGTTTTCAATACTTTATCACATTTATGAGTTTCACCAAGATCAAAGGCGGACACTTGAGTTTGATGTTCCTTGTTAGTCGCCCACTGACCTGTGCGCCCATTGCCAAATGAGGGGCAGTTTTTTTAAGTTTCCGATGGTGTACTCAAGTAAAACACGGGGGAATTATAGTCGCCTGAATCGACACAGAGTGTCCACAATTACCCCGTGCCGTCGTGGCTAATGCGATACAGTAGTGCATCACGAAAGAATTGCCGTGGGCGATACTTCGAGGGGGCTTTCAGAAACTGGCAAAAGTTACGCGAGAAGAGTCGGGTGAAAGGTGCCAAGTGATGGGCTCATGAAAGCCTTGAGGGCTATGCGAAGAAACGTTAGAAATAAAAATATTTACATTTTATACATACAATACATGCATTAGGGTGTGTTAAAATGAATTTCAGTTTTTATGGGGTCTTTCGCTATTGATTGCTATTGGAAATAGTTTCCCCTTGCTTCACGTAAAAGAGGGGTTCTTTATTGCTCGGGGACAAAAAAATCTCATGGTTTGCCTCGATGGACTAACCGGCAATAATAACGAGGCACCCCTTACAATTGGTTTCCAGAGTTCTTCTTTATCGAGAGGAATCGGAAGAATTATAGCACATCTCTAGTAATGGTGGGGCGTATCGATATTTGTTTATCCCTCATGGAAGAAACAAACACTAATCATCAGCAGAAGTGAAAGACACAGAAAAAAAATATATCTTCCGGCACACGCGCTAATGTGTATAAATTTTCCGTGACGCAGAGTACCTAGTTTTGAACAGAAGAGAGTTATTTTCTCCCGTATGTCGCGAATTTTCGATCCATCGTTATTAAGGGGTCTTCTCACTTTAGACGCTAAAAAGGGCTATTTTCATTAATTTTTTTGATAGGTCTATATTATAGATATTGATTCAAAAGGTGTTACACTCAATAAATACACTTCCGAAATATATATAATAACAAAAATTTGTAATGCCTTTGTGTAACCCAAACAAACTTGAAACGCGTTTTTCTCGAAACAACGTTTTTCGCCGACTTGTTGATAAAATCTTCGAAACAACTAAACCAATCCTTATAAAAATCTAACCACATATCCTTTACAACTATAGGTATAGCGCATATTAAGGATTTTAAAAATTTTGATATCTACTTTTTTTTGGCAAAAATGGTGAAAAAACACGTTTTTTCGAAAAAAAAGTCCGCCATTTTGTTATTTTTGCATATATGAAAAATTGTATGATATGCGCTATAGCCACTAACGTACTGAATCTAAAACCGTTTGATATTTTTGTTTCGGATGATTCATTTCAGTCAACAGCTCAGACCTACAATTTTTTTAGGACATTTATTTAACTACCATTTTCGTCCATAAGTAGTGAATTAAATAAATGACGTCTTTGTAAAAACGTATTTCGAAAGTGTATTTATTAAAGTGTAACAACTTTTATATCAATATCTATAATATAGACCTATACAAAAAAATCATGAAAATAGCCTTTTTTTAGCGTCTAAAGTAAAAAGACCCCTTAACTAAAACGTACCGAAATCACGATTCAACAATTCGATCGAACTCATTCGCGTCGCGTGTCGAAGTAAATATTGCGACAAAATCTGCGCAAAAAATTAACGGATCGTAAAAAAATATTTTCAATATGGCTGCACTGATCACATACCATGAAAATTAGTCGCTGTAGAATCTCTCGTGAACACGATCGATGACGGACTATCTTTAACTTTCAGTAGAAACGAATGTTCCTCCGTTCCGGCCCTTCTGCCCCATCCGTTCCGACGCTTCAACAGAGTCCCTATTTTCGCTCACGATCGCACACGCGCGCGCACCCACACAAACACACACACTGTCGTCAATCGAAATGGGATCGGACGGTGAGAGAGTAATGTTGAGCAAGCGGAGTAGCAGAGAGTATAGAGTATTCCCGGCGTTCTATTTCGCGTGTCCTCCTAATTGCTCCCGAGGGATATCGGTTTCGCGTAGGGTCTAACGAATCCTCCCAACAGACCAGTATACCCACACATGCGTGCTTCTTACATGTAGGTCGTGGCAACTTTACTCTTTTTTTCCATACACGTTCCGATTTCACCCCCTCGACCCCGCTTCTCTGCTACCCTTACTTCTGTGGTAGGCGCACCATGCTCGGGGCCATGGAAACGAAGGATTTTGTCCGGTGAACACGTACGACCGTTTTTCTATACTGGAAGATCTCAAGGAAGAATCCGGCGAGAGCTGGGCCAACCTTTTTCCATTTTCCTCAATCTCAAGGGTTTCCCTCTTGGCTGGTACCTTGTCGCTGGTCGTTCCAGGCAATATACACTCTCTATGGGATATTCCTGCTGATGCTTGCACGTACGTGTCTACACACACACACACACACATATGCACGCATATGTAGTAGGAACCTGGTGAACCGAGGGGTCCTACCCACGTCATATGCCATACATCGAATTTTGTGGATACGCCTTTTCCCTTACCAGCGATCGATATGTTCCAGGAATAGGGTGTACATATATATATATATATATTCTAGAGGTGCTTTGAGAAAACGGCAGCCAGCGGGCACAGAGCTATATCGCGTTGCGCTATATGGGCCAGACCGGCAAACCGGAGTACTGCCTAGGGCGAAAAGGAAGAGCGGACCTGGCCAAAGGGCGAGAGGGGGGAGGGGGAACGCGAGGAGTCGTTGATGTTGGTGCGAGCAGCAGCCCAGCATGGAGAAGAGAATCCACCGGAGTGCAGCCATCCAAGGAGCGAAAAAGAGAGAAAGAAGCAAAAAGCCGAAGGTGGAAAGAGGGAAGGTACAAAGAAAAAGAAAGAGCGCAGTAAGGGGGGGGGGGGAGAAAAGGAAAGGATAGAAATGAGACGGAGAAAAAAGAAAGTGTTAGGGCGGTGGATAGGCAGGATATATATATATATATATAGACATATAGCGAGAAAGGAAAACCTGGGGGTGGAAATAAGAGGGAAAAAAGTCGGCTCTAAGTGTGGGTGAAATATAAGAGATGGGCGGTGGATGCTGTGGGGTTTATGTGTTTCCCCTTTTATATATTTTTCTTCTCTCTTACGCTTGCTCCCTCTCTCTCTCTCTCTCCCTCCCTCTCCTCCCTCCCTCCCTCTCATCTTTTTACATCCACCGTAGGTGAAGTCGAGCGACTCCTTTTCCTCACTTCTCTCGGGAATCGAGCTTCTCTCTCGTCCAGGCAGAAGAGAAGAGTCACAGCGCCACTCCTGGCCCCGTTTTCTCTGACATTGGTAGAGGGATCTGATATTTTTTTATCCTTTTTTTCGAGGGTTCGAGGCACAACCGGAGGCGGCTCAGCGACGCCAGCACAGAGCGGAGGGCTGCTCGGAGCAGTAATATCAGAACGGGCAATTCTCTAGCCCATACTCCCCAGCCCCGGCCGCCCGTCCGCTCTCCAACCCCGCACCCTTTGTTCACTTCACCAACCGTACCTATATCATTTTAGTCCTGCTTTTTGACCGACGCCAACGCTGACTCGACCTATACTTTGTCGCTCCCTCGAAATCCAACCACGATGGTTGCTTTCCCGTCATCTTCCCCTCCTACCCTCGTGTACCCTCCTTTCGCACATATACACGTGTGTACGGACACACACACGCGCACACACAAACAAATATATTCCTCGTTCTTCACGTACGCAATGACTGTGTGCATTGAAAAAAATGTAAAAACTAACCTACCTAATTTGTAAAAAAAAAGCAACAACGCCGATCGATATCATAAATATTAATCGGTAAAGAGATTAAGAATACTTGTATCGAGTTGTAACCACAAAGGTAATGTTGAGTTTAACCTGTAATTATGAGAAATTAACAAGGAGGCAGGTTATTATTTCGTCAACAAGTCTTGAACAATTCGTTGGTATCTCAATAAAGCACTTATGTGTTTTTGCAAGCCTGAAAGTGCTCCGATTTCCGCAGCTCGTGTCAGCACAAACATATATCCTCAATGATATTGAAAATTGGCCTCGTTCTCAATTCACCAATCGATCCCTGATCAGCAGAACAATTGGTCTGATCGATTTGTTCGAACCGGCGAGTTTCACAATTTCGTCAGCTTGCACGTCCAACTCCGCATAGTGAGAAATATAGCGGGAAAGTGAGAGATAGGGACGAAAATCGCGTTGAGAGAAAGACTTCCGTACGTCGGGCAAAATAGAGAGAAGAGATTCGTCAACGTGCCTTTGGCGCTCTGGAGAATTTGAAGGGTTCGCGAGAGCCGGCTGTGGAGGTTTGGAAGCGTAAAAGGAACGAGGGGAAACGCAGGAGGCTAAACTATGAAAAGAGAAAGAGAGAGAGAGGGAGAGAGATAAACGAATACAGATGGGAACGAAGGAGAGCGAAAAAAGAACCTGATAAAAATAAAACATCTTTGAGATCGAGTGGGTGAGCTGGACACGTCTTTGGGTAATAGAGATATACGACGAAGACCTGGAAATGGAAGAACGAAGAGAGCCCCAAAAACGCTGGGCATAAAAAGAATTCAAAGAGAGAGAGAGAGAGAGAGAGAGAGAGAGAGAGAGGGAGAGAGAGGGAGAGAAAGAGAGAGTGGGGTGAGAGAAAGAAAGGGAAAGCCAGGATGACGACCGAAGAGGGAGAGCATAAGGAGGACGAACTAATTTCAGTGAGTCAGAAAAATTCCCGTAGAGTACGTGGTAGGCGAGGATCCTATAAGAAATTGAGGGTATCAGGATAAGAACCCTACAATGATTCTAACGAAACGTTTTCTGTCATACGAAAAGCCGGGGAGGGGGGGGATTACACTTACTGCGACCTCCCTTCACCCTCTCGACCATCATCATTCTCTCATTCGTTTCTGGATTTCGTTTAATCGAACTCGCTACGTTCCGTGTAGCCCCACGCTTTTGCGTGTCCCTGTCCGAAACACGGGGTCCCGCAAGGACCTCCCGAGGAATCTTTGGAATACCAATCAAGCGGGCTGGCACGTCGTGGCCATGCGGGCACCAAATTACCTTGGCGAATGACGTGTCACGAGAAGAAGAACGCACAAACACTCGTATGGTCTTCGTTGCCCATCGTACTTTTTTTTCAGCATCTAACCAATTGGACGCGTCGCGCACTTGGTACTCAGTACTACGTTGCAAATTGAGCAATCTGATTTTGTTCATACAGAAAATTGATCCCAGTGTTTTCATCAAGACCACTGGGCGCTATTACCTGCCGCTTAAGTCTTTATTAATGAATAATTTTCCGTTTTTCGTAGCGCACACTTCGCCAAACGGCTTTCGTATTAAGGGGTCTTCTCGCTTTAGACGCTAAAAAGGCAATGCATTTTTTGATAGGTTCATATTATAGATATTGATATAAAAGTTGTTACACTTCATAAATACACATTCGAAATACATTTAAAACATTTTATTTATTTATTTAAGTTAATATTTATAGACGAAAATGGTAGTTAAAAAATGTCCTAAAAAATTGTACGTCTGCACTGTCGATGAAATCTCGGAGATAGACTATCCGAAACAAAAAAAAATCAAACGGTTTTAGATTCAGTATGTTAATGTCTATAGCGTATGTCATACGATTTTTTATATATGCAAAAATAACTAAATGACGGGCATTTTTCGAAAAAAAACAACAAGAAAACGTGTTTTTTTTCACCGTTTTTGGCAACAAAAGTAAATATCAAAATTTAAAAAAACCCTTGATATGCGCTGTAGCTATAGTTGTAAAGAATATGTGGTTGACATTTCATAAGGATCGGTTCAGTAGTTTCGACGATTTTATCGAGAAGCCGTCGAAAAACGTTGTTTCGAGAAAAACGCGTTTAAATTTTGTTTGGGTTACATAAATACATGAAAAAATTTTGTTATATATTTCGAAAGTGTATTTATTGAGTGTAACAACTTTTGAATCAATATCTATAATATAAACCGATCAAAGAAATTCATGAAAGTAGCCTTTTTTAGCGGCTAAAGTGAGAAAACTTCTTAAATTTCATCGTGAAAATTCCATCATTAAACGCATAATCATTGATTTCGTGGAGCAAAATAACGAAAAACGATGTTTCACGGCGATTATAGTAAGCCGATCTCGAAAATACGAATAGTTTAACGACATAGACCAAATTGCAAAGGATTCACATGCTGGAGCCTCGAAACCTTTGTTATGTCACAATATCTAATCGTTGAATGTAAATAGCTAAAAGCGGCGTAAATGCCCAGCTATAAAACATCAAAGCTCGAGAATAACATATATCCCCATAAAACTGCTTTGAATCTTCTGGAGAAGCGATTGCCGCAATTGTTCATACTTTCCGCCGAATCAGTCGATTCCGCAGCGATCGCCCTATGGAGATTCCTTATCGACCCTGTGAAGACTAGTTTGCTCAAATGCTGTTAACATAGTTTTTTATGAGAAGCGCCCGGTACAGCCATATGTACAGTGATAGAGCCACCTATACCGGAGCAGATGAAACTATCAGGGAAATCTTCAACCCCGTTCACGAGCGTATCCTTGGAGGGTGGTGATGGCAGACCACGCTACACGGAAGATTTTCCGTATCCAAGGCTCTCACAGAGGCTTTCCCGACAAGGCCGCGAGAGAAGGCTGCCCAAAGTAACTGACGCATAAAGACGCGAGCCCCGACAGTTTGCGAGAGGGATGATCAGTGTCGTGGAAGCATAACGGGAGCGAAGGACCAAGCGAGAAGGAGAGGAAGAGAGGGGGGAGTTACGACAGAGGCTTAAACTTTTACTGGTTCAGGAGCGCGTCAGCGTCTGGCTCGTTTTTGCCTCGTCCACAGCCAAAGAGCAACCCTCCAACTCCTCCATCTTCTCGGGTCCAACAAACCCAAACCCGCACCGTTCCCCATCTACCCTCTGCTCGTTCTCCTCCCTCGCCCGACGACCTCCTCGCCGTTTCAACTCACAGCGATCCATCCTATATACAGCGAACCAACCCCGTTTCATAGCACTACCCTCGGACGAGTTCTTCTCGCCCATCCGCCCTTATTTCTCTTTCGCTCCTTCTCTTCTCCGGGACTAAATTCCAACCTCTTGGCATTAGCTATATACAGCGTGTAGCCTCTGTCTCCTTCCTCTTCTCTCGCGCACCCTATATCTCATTGTCTTCCTTTCTTCTCGGTGCTTTGGCTCGTCCTGGTGCAGAACAGGGCTTGGCTACACTGCCGTAATCTCTTCACAGGATATATCCCTCTGTAGCATTGCCCGGAGAACACCTAGTCGTGACAGTGATGGAGATACGAGGAACGTTCAGACGAGAAAGCAGGACGACGGACAAAGGGTTGGGAGAGGGTGAAGAGCGGATAGATCTGGGCTTTTCCCGCTGGAACTACCGACCTGTGCTTGCTCTGCTCCCGTTCACCCGTTGTTCGTAAAAGGGATTGTACTACACATTGTATACGTATAGTATGGTTTAGTACCTCTGACGTTGACCGAGCTACAGCTGAAAGACGATGTTTCGAAGAGGGCTCTTAAAACCATCCAGAACATCAAGATTTTATAGGAGTTCATCTCCCGAGAATGGGAGATGAACTGGAGAACGACGATGGGAGATGAACCCTGGAGTGCAGAGCTCTGCACTCGAGAGTTCAACGTTGCAGTCAGACTACCGCAAAATGCACTTGCTTGTCAGAGCTGAAAATGTTTTCACCGCAGAAGCGTGATCATCAACGGCATTGCGAAACATCTTTAATTATACTCGTCACATACATAGCCCCATTTATCCCCCTACCAATAATGACTACCAGCCCCTTTTCCTACCTGAAATGCTGTTTTAGTGCACTGCAAATCCGTGTGTATTATTTGTTACACGTAATGTGTGTAAATTCGATACACAACTTAAAACAACGCGATTACGTGTGTTGCGGAAAATTTAAAAACTTTTGATGTTTATTTTTGACCACTTGAACCGCATTACATTTCAACATGTTATTGATGCCCTATTCGAAACCTGCATTTAGATATTATATGGGTCTTAAACAATGCATTTATGTCCGTTACAGTAAGCTTCAACACATTTTATGCGTATTGGTAAAAAGGTGATCCGCATAATGTATCTTAAAGTTTACATGTCAATTGTGAAATACCAAACATAATTTATATATATATATATATGAGGGTGTGTTTGACCGCCCCTCTCGCTCTCTTTCTCCCTCCCTCCCCCCTCTCCATTTCACGTGAAAACCCTTCGCTATATATATATAGATTATGTTTGAAGGCTCGATAGCATGAGATTTGACAGAACCATCACAATGACATTACCTAAATGATACAGCTTATGCGATACAACAAATAATTATACGAAATAATTTGGTCTCGTATGCCATATATGCGATTGAAACACTACAAACATTCGGTAGCTTAGGTAAGTTGTAGGCTCGATTCCATGGGCGAAATATTTTCTTCGAATAAAGGAATTTCAGGAGATCAGGGAATGACGAATTATAACACAAAGTCATTAAGATGGGTACTTAAATAAATATGGTCGAACTCTGAATTAAGTATATAATTTTATTTTGGACTTATGAAATATTGTATGGATTTAGAAGACCGGCTGCGATGCCTTGAACCAACACCCGTGCAGTGTCTAAAAAAGAATCAAATAACATAACCAATAGGCATATAAATAATACATAAAAGGCATTTAGCAAATCCCGAAATGACACACTCGGAAATGTGTAAAGAGCGACCACAAGGTAGCACACTGTAGTACGGGGTAGCACACAGTTCCATAATACATCTAACTGCGTTAAAACAACACACTTGGATTTGCAGTGTGCATAGTAATGCTACCGAAGTATTCCGCAAAATCGATCTTCAAGTTAGAAAGTTTTTCGTCTAGATTTGCTTTTTAAAACGCTTCAGAACCTGTCAAAACAGCAAACAAAAGGATTGATACAGTTTGGCGAGAGTAACGTGCGGTCACGTGTTTGCGAAAAACCGAAACGGGGGCGACGATGCTGCGTGGGCGGGTAAAATAATCTCAGTAGGTATCGATCTGGATATTCAATAAGGATGACCCCTTTGTCATTCTTCCTAGAGCCTGGAGCCCTGTCTGCTGCCTCGCTCTCATAGCTACAGGATATTAGAGCTCATTAACGGTTCAGAAACCTCATACCTGTCTTCGCCGACGTACACATTCAAGTCCGACGAGGACGGCAAAGGCAACGTCAGTGACGGCGGCTCGCATTGTTTAGCTCCGTACCCGAAGAATCGATCTGTCTGCCTTGGAAATCCTGTCGCGATATACTGATACATTCAAATATAGAATATATACGTATATAATACGAAAGTACACGTCTGCATAGCAACGTTTTGTTCAATTTGCAAGACCAGCCTGACAATTAAACAACTCCCACCTTTGGTACGGGTGATTCATCTTTGAAACGGTTGGCGATAAATTCGATAGTTTTCAAAATGTTTGTGTCCATACAAAGAAAATGATTTTTAAAAAATCGTACGATGTAACCCATCGAGTAGGGTGTCATTGGGCGGGCCATCGAAAATGCTACTGAACTCCATCAGTATTCAATTTGGCAACTTCTATATGCCATACTTTTGTCGATGTCCGATAAATTTTACCTGTTGTGAGACGAATTCCGTTCCAGTCAAGTGCAATGACAATACGCGTACCCAACAGACTGCGGAGCCTTCAATATGTGATCCGACACACCCTTGACCGCTTTTTTCGCATCATTCACGGCATTCAGGTCTGCTGAAACTCGGGATACGATGCAAGCTCGCATTTACGTCCAAAGTTTCGCGGTCGATCCGCTGTACGTCATCCAGCGCGTACAGACTGCCTGCGGATTGGTCGATTATTTATACATAACGTCGCGTTATACTCGCTTATCTCCGCTCGGATGTGTCACTATATGACGGGAACATATGTCACGTACATCGCGCGTCTCGGCCGTGTACAACGTTTATATACTCGTGTTCGTCGAGGATACGAGGGATGCGCACGTGTGTCGATTCGTACCGTCACACGCGTGTACACCCGTGTGGTTATCTTCGCACTCTACGTGGTTGCGCGTGTATATGTATATATATGTATATGTTCGAAAATCTAACGCGACGCCTCTGACGCAACGACGTCGTGGGGCACGAACGTCGCAGCGACGCGACGGTGGAAAATGACGTCGGTGGGACCAACGACGA
>OZ023318.1:8717054-8755518 GCA_964007375.1 Ophion obscuratus
AAGTATAACATTCTATTTGAAGAAAAAAAACTTTGATGACATGAAAAAAAAACGAAAAAAATCAAATATAAAAGAATATTATGATAGCTATTTTCGTCCTACCAAAAGATTAAAATTCCGGTATGTACATACTTCGTATTCTCAAATCCAACAGAGATATTCAGGTGTTCTGTTTCTGATATTCTTATATTATATAATATTATATTATATTATATGGTATATATTATATTATATTAGTCTGGCACTTTCAGCAGAAATTAGCTTTTTTTATACTAACGCAGAAAATATGTATATTCTGCTACGCCGAAATGATACCGTAATTTTTTTATTTGAATCTATAATATTTCCACTTTATATTTACTTTAATAAGCCTACTTTGATAAGAATATAAAATATAAAGGATCATTACGTAGAAATGATCGATTAATGCGAGAAAAAGAAATGTAGTGTCCGTAATTAATTCTATTAGTGTATATACGCATACGTAGGTACATTGTACACCGCGTACCGCTCAGACTCTTATTATTATACGTATTTCCGTAAAATTTGTCCGAAATCCCTATTACGACTCTTTGCGAAGTCCCACTTTATTATTTCTCTAAAAGAGTTGAGAACCTGCGGTAGCGAGAAGACTCATTGTCAGTAGAGTTTTGGCAATCCCGGGACCCGAGTGGGCGTTTCACTGGCAGGAGAAATGTACTCGATGCGTACGCCCGAGAGTCGGAATGGTGTATAGTGCGACCAAGAGAGCATTCATTCGCGCGTGTACTCGCTGCCTGTATGTTTATATTTATATGTCTGCTGTGTGTGCGTGTGTGTGTGTGTGTGTGTGTGTGTGTGTGTGTGTGTGTGTGTGTGTGTGTGTGTGTGTGCGCGCGCGCGCGCGCGCAAAAGTATGCCCCCCCCCCCACACACACACATACACACGCACATCGTCCTTAAACAGCCTACACGTCTTTCTACGTAGATTTTATGATAAAAGCCCATGTGGGTGAGCCGGTGTGAATGGAAGTAATCCTAGAGAGAACTCGCGTGTGCACAATATATGCTTGTACAACGGGCTAACTTTGGCCCTGAACGAAAAAGCTCCGCGTTAACACGTTCTTGCATTTGCAACGACTCATGCTTAAAAACACATCTTATGCTGCAGGACTGGAGTGAGAAGTGTTTTCAAGAGTGAAACCCACTATTGCTGACCCTATGTCAAAATGAAACATATAATCGTAATCGTAACGAAGTTGCACGGTATTGAGACGACAAAATCAAATAATGACACGTACTCGTTTTTTTTCACAGTAATTTAAAAGAGTCATTTTCAAAGTGTTTCACTCGTGATAATTTCGGCACCAAAAAATTGGCATTCTTAGTGGCAAGGCAAAGTGAACTGACTATTGACAAAAAAAAAGCACGCCTGAATTGCGGCATTGGAAACAAATGGGTGACATGGTATGGAACTGTACGGAGACAGAATGGAAAATAGATTATTCTCTGCGAAGTCGCATACACACACAACCAGCCGCACAAACAGACACACGCGCGCGCACACACGCACATACACATGTGTAGATATTATGTGTGAAGTAAATGCTAAAATTGGGAAATCGAGAGAATGGTCGTCGTCGTTACCGTTTTCAGTCGCCAGTGCGCGGGTGTCACATCGACGAGGCGTCGACTCTTCTCGTTTTGGCTTCTCTCTCCGCTGTTTAGTCTCTCCCTCTCTCTCTCTCTCTCTCTCTCTCTCTCTCTCTCTCTCTCTCTCTCTCTGCTTCTCACTTTGCCATATACCCCAACCTCGATCCTTCACGTATATTACTTAGCCAGACGTTCTCTGTTCATAAACGCATATACGTTTAAATACCATCGCTGTCGGGGAGGAAACTACACGTCGATACATACGTACATACATACATATGTATACATATATATATATATATATATGTATATATGTATATATATGTATACATATATATACATGTATATATATATATATATATATGGATCCGCAGGCGAGTATGAATTTTCCTAAACCTCATACACGATACATTAATTCGCTGTTCCTGTCAATTCCATTCCCCGAACGGTCTCCTCACAACAATTACGACCACGATTCTCCAAAAAGGAGACAATAAAAATTCAGGAAGTGCAATTTGGAAAAGTCTTCAGAAATATTGATATGCCAAACGTTTACAGGTTTAAGGCAAAGTAGTGTATGTACCACGTGGCATATTAGTGCGAGAAAGATAGCTGAATTTTTCGAACGGAAACTTCTTAGAGATGAATAATATTTAGGGGAAAAGAAAACTATCAAACTCTACGTCAGAGGATACCACGGGGGCATACTTTGTTTTTTTTTTTTTTCTTAAAAGATAATTAACCATTTATGACAAAACTCGGTTCGAAAAATGTTGAGGTTATGTCGATCTTGTACATGCCCTTAGCAAGCTGCGGTGTCACCTGTAAGTACAACTCTGTATCCACTTTTTATAAGAACGTAACGAACGCCAAAAACCGCTGTTATTTTTCCTTGCCGTTGCCTCCTTAAGGCAGTATTGTGGTCTAGAAATTTGAAAAAATTGTTTTTTTTTTTACTATTAGTTTACTATTCTACAGACGTTTCGGAATTTGTCTGTAAAAATCGTTTAACGATATTGATAAAACTATGCGAGTTATAGAAATTATGAGGAGTACGGTCGGGTATGCGTTACGAAAGTTATAATAACTTTAAAGCGGTTTTTCTCGAAACTTCGTTTTTCAAATTGTT
The DNA here is from genome assembly GCA_964007375.1 of Ophion obscuratus. Taxonomy (NCBI): domain Eukaryota; kingdom Metazoa; phylum Arthropoda; class Insecta; order Hymenoptera; family Ichneumonidae; genus Ophion; species Ophion obscuratus. The sequence continues at coordinate 8,719,816 of OZ023318.1, forward strand.
AACCACGATACCTCGCTAGCCAATTGGCTGATTGAGCTCAAATTTGACATAGGCCTTCAGTAGACTGTTTTCCAACCCAGCAGAATTCAGCCGATTTTTAAAATATATATCACTCATAGAATGTTTTGAAGAATAGGAAAAATTTATAATCAAAGTTGCACTGATGCAGATTAAGAATATTTTTGGTTTTTTTTTTTCGATATTTTACGCAACCTCCAGAACACTGATCGCCGATTGGGGGCATTTTCCGCGCACCGTTGTAAACAAACGTACAAAAGTGCATGAAAATTATTTTTTTTTGTTAATTTGTACATATTTTCAAAGGATCAATAAATGTGTGTAAAACATTTCAAAAATAAAACTCCAACAGTTGAAAGGTTATTATATCCTAAAAATTACTTTCAAAACGGCGCTCTAGCAACAATACTGCCTTAAATGCGTGCAGATAAGATTTATCCACGTTGAAGCTTTGCAATGACAAGGTGTGCGCGAATGCACAGTGTTTTACGTACCAATTCGAAGGTGGTGATCGGGCAACGGGATCGCGCGTGTGTGTGTATGGGAAGAGGGGGGCTTTGTATTTGTATATACACACGGACGCATTACGGCACGCGCATTATACGACAGTGTGTGTGATTCCATATTGTGCTTGTTCCCGGGTCATTCTACGTCTGCATATATATGTGTATATTTATATATATATATGTATCAAATAGCTGAAGCTTCAAAGGGACAATTAACGTATGCAACGATCGAGCACATAGGACCTTTTTGAGGTTGGTTCACCTATTTGGCATGTGTACAAATATAGAAGCACAAATGTGTGCGCATGTGTGCTATTTTCAACGCCGATGATGGTTTGGTTTGGGCTTCTCGCGGTCGTTACTATAGTTCCTGTCCCTTTGCCCCGGTATATCGATCTTGCTCCCGTTCTCTTCCTGTCGACCCCTCGCCGTCTCTCGCTCTTTCTCTCACTGTCTGTGTTTCTCTTTTCCTCTGTCTCTCTCTCTCTCTCTCTCGCCCTCTCTCACTCACTCACTCTTACGCCCTCTCTATTGGCTTTGCCGTTTCACTTTGGCACGTGTATAATAATGCCCAACACATATCGTCACGTATGCTCACTTCTCCCTCGGGTTCATGGATGCACATGCGCTCGGGAAAGCCTGATGAAAAAACCATAGATAACATATAAGGTTGCGTGCTCCATGCACAGGCTGAGAGTTGCATCGGGGTCTGGACGCGGCCCGTGTAGCTGTCCCAGACGGGGAGGAAGTGAGAGAGTCGAGGAGAGACTCCTGATAGTCTTGAAAGAAAAAAAAAGGAGGAAAAGGGAGAAAAGCAGAAAATTCACGATCCATCCGTCGCGGATGAAACGCACCAACGTTTCGCAAAATTCGTATGCTTGCAAGCTCTCTCTCTCTCCCTCTCTCTCTCTCTCTCTCTCACTCTCTTGCATTCACTATCTATCGCTGTCTCACTCATCCTCTCTTGCACGCCTCTCGTTCACGTACAATGTCGCTTCTCGCTGCTGCCCAACGTTCTCCGCTTACAAGAGCACCCACGCCCAATCCAAGCTCGGGCACGAACGGAGAATGAACGCTGAATGATGACAGGCAGCCATTGCTGCGTGTTGCACCCACTGACTACCCACACCGTATATCCGTGCGGTGGCCACTCGCGGGACATTTACAAAAGAGAAAGAGAGAGAGAGAGAGAGAGAGAGCAAAATAAAAAGAGCTATATAAAATAAGGACAGAGTGCGTAAGGTGATGTTCACACAAAAAATGACAATACATTTAGCGCTTAAACTTTGCAACGATAAATTTATTTCTATTTCTCTACACCTCACGCAGACTCCTAACTCGATTGCTCATAGGATCAAGTCCGCTCTTTCACCGATAATATCAATTCATTAAACGATAACTACCATCCCCGTTTCACCCTCCATCGACCACTTTGCTTGCGCTTCGGTTCTGATTTTTCATCCCGACGAACGCGTATCAGCTTTTATATCATTCTGATAAGAGCTTTCAACTCTCACCGCGCGTTTCCTTTCGTTGCCTTCTTTTGCGCGTTGTACTTTTTCACATTGTGAATTGGTGCTTGACGGGTCTCCCGAATAATACGATAATTCGAGAGACGCGTGAATATGGTACGCTACAAAATCAAATATATGGCTCTCGTTATCGGAAGAATGATCGTTGAAGTGATTTTATATATATATACATGTATACAAATATATATATATATATATATATATATATATATATATATATATACGTAGGGGCCACCAACCAGAGTGGCTGATTCTCCAGTGTATATTAACGAAGAGTGCGTGCGCGCGATCACATTCGTGAAGTCGCGCATATACCACGCACTTTATTCGTCTCGTTTTCCTGTCTCCCCTACTCTCTATCTCTCGCGGTGCAGGCGCGAGCTCGAAATCGTAGATTTCAATTAGGTGACTCTTGCGTTGTGGACATATAAACGATATACCCTCACTGTATGTATATATATATATATATATATATATATATATATATATATATATATATATATATATATTCACACTCACACACCCACACACACACACATATGTATGAGTATATATACTTACGCATATGTGCAGAAACGGATATTTTGAACCTGTTACATCCACGTAATGTTGGCCACCACCATGTCTGGCTGTTTCGAGGACGCTCCTCGAACTTAAACTGCCTTCAAAATCGCCTTCCCACAAATTCATATGTTCCTGTACAAACGTGTATATATGTATAGCTAGATGATCGCGATCGCTTGCAGTGCAGAGTGCAGCACACACGCGAGCGCATCTGCGATGTGCATCAACGAGAGGCGAGCCGACGGTTCGTATGGAAGTACCGCGGATGCATTCGCGATCTTGTACCAGCGTATTCGACCGTACGGACTCTGCGATAACGCTTTAACGCGCCAGCGGAGTTTTCAGAATTTACCAAGATATATGCTTCTTTTTTCTCTCTCTGTCTCTCTCTCTCTCTCTCTCTCTGTCTCTCTTTTGCTCTTATATACGTTATCGAGCGAGGCACTGTAGTTGCACGCATCATGGATGAGGTCAGCCGATATGAATCGGAACAGAATAATACGAATAAAAATGTCATACGTTATGTCATTTTATTTACCATTATAGAGGTTCTTCGAAATGACAAATATAAGAATCGGGGAATAGCATCATATTTTGGAATGCCAAATACTGAAACTCATTTGTCGAGTCACACGGATACATTAAGGCAGTATTGTTGTCTGGAGCATTGTTGTGGAGGTGATATTTAGGATGGCGTAACTGTTAAACGTGGTATTGAAGTTTGCATCGTTGGAACACAAAAAAATGTTCGTACAATTTATTTTCGGTACTTTTAATATTATAACCCGTCTTTTTTTAATACATTTATATTGTAGATAGCTTGACAAATATTTTTGAAAATGATCGAAGAAGATTTGGTAGGCAAAATATTCTCAAAGATATCACAGGAATTCAGAAATATTATTTTTCGTCGCATTCCAACGACGCAAACTTCAACCTCAATGTTGACCTGTTCCAGTTTACTTTCTGAATTTTTTTTACAAATGTATAGTGACCCTTCAAGAATACGTACCAATTAAAAATAAAAATTTATCATCATGTACTTTTGTACGTTTGTTTACAAAGGCGCTGTGAACCAGTGTTGTGGACGTTGTATAAATGTGATGAAAATAAACATATTCACAGCATGTATGAGTGTTCTGATGTTTGGTACGAGAGTCAGCAAAAAAATGTTACAAAATGACGACATGCTTTCGACAACTTTGATTATCAATTTTTCATATTTTTCTGGCCATCCTACGAGTTGTATGAAAACAAAATAATTCCAACTTAATTCTGCTACTAACGTTAAAAAACAGTATACTGAAGGTCTATGCCAAATCTAAGCTGAATCGGCCAATTGGTTACCGAGACATCGTGGTTGTAGATTTGAAAAACATAGTTTCGAGAAAACGGGCTTAAGGTCGGAGGTACATTTACAACGATAAAAAATCGATTCTTTCAAACGATATCACTATATATGTAGAATATTTTACCAACGTTTCAAAGTGTAATTCGAAGAAATTCTAACGCTACAGTGCAATTTAATTCACACTCTGTGTAAACTTTAAACACGTTTTCTCAAAACTGCATTTTCAACAATGGCGTACATTACTCAAAAACTATTAAGCTGGTTGAGTTGAAATTTGATAAAAAATATCACTACGTTATACTTGACGAGAATAGTCTTCGAAAAATTATAACAAAAATGACTTTTTTAATCCAAATTTTACAGATACTTTGATGTTTTTTTAATGCCAATGATTCTCTTAAATTTCCATTTTCTTAATTTCAATTACTGTCAAATAGAAATTATACATTTTCTAACTGAAACATTTTTTGAACTTTTTTGCATCTCCAAGTCTACGGGAAGCTGGACTGCATCCATTAGCAACTTCCGCGGCAACTTTGCTGTAACACTCTTCCACAGCTTCGCCATTTTGATGATAAATTAATTTTCAAAAATTGTTCCGAATACGTGAATATGATATTCAAGTATACCTACAGTTTGATAAATGTAGAATAATTATTTCTTAGTTTGAAAAATGCCTCAAACTTGCTTAATTTTATCTCCGTCAAATGTAAGTCTTTAACAATTTCTATGACTCGGCTCATTTTGTGAGTAGGTATCGTTAATGTGTTTTTTACAGACGTATACAGAAAGGTCTGTAGAATAATAAAATAAAAAACAAAAAAACGACTTTTTCAATTTTCTAATCAACAATACTGCCTCGATTATCTCACAATTCAGTGCAATTAATAAATAATTAAATAATTAATCCAACACAGGCGGAGAAATTGCCATAGACACCAAAGTGCAAGCAAGACGACGACCTTTTCTTTTGCACAGGCTGAAAAGTCAAACGCATAAGATCGAAATTTGATGATCTGAGCATAGTTTCAATTAGGATAGTTTTATTAGGATACTTGCGAGGGTTTCTCGAGAGAGAGCGCGCGCGCGCGAATGCGTTCCGAGAGCGATCGATGAATAACATGTGAAATATTCGTAGCTTGTTCGATTCTCTCGAAGCCCAAACACACTGGCCAAGTGAACTCGAATACGCTCGAGTACGCAGTTGTAACTCGATAACGCGAAGAGATACGAGAGGAACGACGACGGCGGAGCGCGGCAGCGACGAGAGGGCCTTCGAGGCTAAGAGCCCCGGAGAGTGAAACGGTTTTACAGGCACAAAGATTCCACTGTGTGCCTCACGCGAAAAAGACCGAGAGGGAGATGGAACGTAGGAGAAAAGAGGCGGAGAAGGAACACAGACGACAAGGTGATTCTTGGGCACGAAGAGAAATATTTCAAACTTTGGTAAAAACAAATTTTATTTTAACGTCAATATTGATAAGGAAGTTACAACTAAATAGTGATCGCGATTCGATACGTTAAGTACGTACGTAGAATTGTCTACATCCTACCTGCGCCAAATCGTATCACAAGCGAATTTCGCACAGTATATAGTCGTGTAAAAAAGACGAAAACCCAGCACTGTTTAGCGTAGAATATGAATTCTGGACTGAAGGTAGATAGATGCATACTGAAAATAACCCCAATGAAGGTTGGCTCCTCAAGTCGCCCCCACCCCAAGAAGTAGGGGTTGAAAACTTAAAAATCGCCGTGTCTCGATAATTAATAGACCGATCGAAAAATGTTTCTAACAAAAGTTGTTTAGAATAATAAAATACGTATAAAGTTTGCTGGCGCCCAATTCCCCATCTTTGAAAATAGCAGAACAAAAACACGAGAGCACCACTGACCCAGACAAGGACGCGGCGATATGTCTGCTCCGCTCGCACGCGCATCAACCCCGAATTTTCGAATCGTTTTTGTGCTGCTATTTTCAAAGATGGGGGTTGGACGTCAGATGACTTTATACGAATTTTATTAACCCAAACAACTTTCGTTTGAAACCTTTTTTGACCGGGCAATTAATTATCGAGATACACCGATTTTTAAGTTTTCAACCCCTATTTCTTAGGGTTGGAGCGAGTTGAGCGGCAACATTTGATTGGGGTTACTTTCAGTATGCACCAATCTACCGTCAGTCAAAAATTCATATTCTACGCTAAAAGTGCTGGGTTTTCGTCTCTTTTACTGGACTAAGTACCACTGATTGATGTAAATGGAACTACTAGTTTGATAGTTTGACCACGTTTTATATAACTAATTATAAAAAATTATTTTTATATTTTATTAATAATTATAAAAAAGTACTGCCGCTGCTTCGTAATATATATTCAAAAAGTAAAGATCGTATTTTTTTTATACTAATATTTTGCTCAGATTAGTAGAGTCTGCTAGGTACAGTGTTGAACACGTTTATCCTGATCCTGACCTCTACAGCAAGGTAAGTTTTTCATTCTCATGGCTTACGGAAATAGTGTGCCTGGGAAACTAACGCATATGGAAAACAGGGAAAACCGGTAAAACTCAGGGAATTTCTTTCCTCCTGGAATGATCCGAGAAAAGATGGCGAATTTTGAAAATTCCCAAAAAAAATTCCAATGTTTACTTTTTACAAGAATTACGAGAAATGAACCCGAATGGAAAAAAAAACGGAAAAGTATTAAAATAAATATTTTCAATATGTATATTATTCTCCGTTTTATACAAAAAAAAAAATTATGTCACGCTAGGCATTGAAAATTTAAAAATCTAGGAACTAATTTACTCAAAGCTCTGAACATTTGCATTCGACTTGTTGATACACAACTACACAATTATTGTTGAAAATAAGTGTTTGTATTTATTTTTGATTCATTGGCACCGACACAAAGAAAGTCTTTTTTCTAATTTATAAACGGTTTATAGTTTATAAAGAATAGTAAATATCAACATTTAAAAAAATCCTTGATATGCGCTATAGCTATGGATGTAAAGAATATGTGGTTAAAATATCATAAGGATCGGTTCAGTTGTTTCGAAGATTTTATCAATAAACCGACGAAAAAAGTTGTTTCGAAAAAAACGCGTTTGCTGTTTGTTTGAATTGCATAAATACATGAAAAAACATTTTTTAATGTATTTCGAAAGTGTATTTATTAAGTGTAACAACATTTATATCAATATCTATAATATAAACCTATTAAGCAAAAATAATGGAAATAGCCTTTTTTAGCGACTAAAGTGAGAAGATCCCTTAAAGTGAAGAGTTTTAGCCGTTCCAAAAAAGACTTCTCTGTGAACGTACCGATCGTATCCGCAATCGTACCGATAGGATTTAAGAATAATTGCACGGTAATTCAAAGACATTCAATGTTGTTTTGGGTCCGCGATCATTGTGCCGGAGTCAACAAGCAGACCATACATTACTTATGCGACAATTCCACACCATCGTGAATACTTTGTCAACTTCTTTTCGCACAGTTTAAGATAAGCCCGATACGATTAAGGAACAATATTCCTGAATAATAGCTTTCTAATATTTTTTTATAAATCTACGTAGAATATGCGTGTGTCAACAATTCCTTGATGTTGAATATATGCTAAACAAGAAAAATAAACAATGCTAATCATTTTTTGCAAACAATTAGCGCTGTTGCGAGTAAAAACAAGAATTCTTAGGATACGATTTAGGCAATTCTGCCGTCAGAAGCACATATTTAAAGATAATATAACAGAGAATTCTTGAATGCGAGCAATGTTGCATTGAAAAATGTTCTTTCTTATAATTCGTGAAGCTAAACAGTTGCTGTGTATCGTTAAAAAAATATTCTCATGATTTTGCGCGAATTTGTTTACGTTCAAGCGTTGCAGCTCATTCATTGAACTGTACAGTAATAATTGGAAGTCATCGCGGCTAGTGAAATTAAATATTCGACGATTTCACGATGGGCATTGGCCTGGGTCGATATCTGGATGGCTGATCGCTTAGCCGCGGGTTGCGCGCTAACTACGGAATGGAAGGCTGTCTTACTGATTTTCCAGATGGTAACGCGACTGAAGCTCGGCAGAACAAGGGCCACGAGTTCTGGTCTCCCTACAGTTTCCTCGTGTTCTCGTTCGAATGCGATATACGCATCGAGATAGCAACGACTGTGGATCGTACTTTGGAGGGTCTCTCAGGGACTAAAAAAGTCAAGTGACAAATGTAGGGACAACAGTGATGGGAAAGAGATGATGAAAACTCGTTGACGCTTAGAATCATGCCAATCTTTCCTAGTGCGGTTATTCCCAAAAACCTTCATCGATTCGGACATACCCTCTACTTAGCTACGTATTTATACGTGTATAGTTACATGTACGAAGTTTCGAGATGCAAGTACCATTGGTGGTGGCTGGACTTGGACGATTGCCACTAAGAATTTCAATTAACGGTAATTACATTGCGAGAGTCCGCCCGGTACGACTATACAGCTTTGCTGGATGTTACCACTAGGCAGTACGGAGAAAGAGAGGCGAATGCTGTGACGTCATTGGGCTCATCGTAGCAGTGAGCGAGACTGCGAAAATCAGGGAACGATGGCCATGTCGTGTGCCATGTCGTCGGCAGCTGCAGAGCTTTCCTCTACAGCGCGCTTTCACCCCTTCAGCTCTACCCCGTACTTACTTTTCTTCTTCCCCTCTTGCCGCACGTTCTCTTCTCTTCGGTACTTCAAGACTTTGGCTATAAGTAAGGAGCAAGCAAGGAGAAGCTCCCGAACACATATATACATACACGCCCAGTGCTTTTCGCGTTATATACCTTCAATTTTCTCTAAGACACCGGCACAGAGCAAGTTCTTCGCATGATAGAAGTGTCCCAACTTCTTAGCCTTTCCAATACAGTTTCGCAAAAGCGTTCTCTCACTACATTTTGAGAAGAAGAGGCAAGAAGGAGAGAGAAATAGCGAGAACCTTTCAAAGGCGCGAGGTAGGACGACCTCAAGCTCGTGGAAAAGCACACCGTGAAATGCAAGCCCGCCTTGCTACATCGTGCCAGGTCAAAGCCTCCGACTCTGCAGATGAGTGTGCCAGAAAGTTCCAACAAAGTCTCATTTCGAAGCTAAAACCGAACAAGACCAGGCACTGGTCTTCTGCGGTACAAGAACCTCGGTGGAACCCTTTAAAAAATGACAAGGACTTCGCGGGAAGAAGTTTGATGGGGATTGTGGCTAAATTGTAGCGTGGACCTAAACCCTCGCTAATTGTGTGTGGGTGTGTGTGTGTGTGTGTGTGTGTGTGTGTGTGTGTGTGTGTGTGTGTGTGTGTGTGTGTGTGCGTGCGTGCGTGCGTGCGTGCGTGCGTGCGTGTGTGTGTGTGTGTGTGTGTGTGTGTGTGTGTGTGTGTGTGTGTGTGTGTGTGTGTGTGTGTGTGTGTGTGTGTGTGTGCAGGGTGAGGCACATAAAGTGTTACAGAGCATTAGCACTCAAACTATTGATCATATTCAAAAATGTTCCAGACAAAAGTTTCAATGTTCGAAAAGGCCGTCATACTGGACCACCTTATTTTTTTTTATCGGTGAAGGCGCTGAAGCTACATCAAGGTCAACTCCACGTTTTTAAATGGAATGGTACGTTTTTTCTCAACCATCTTGTGAACTCCCTTATGGTTTTATGCGGCTGGAGGTGCTCCACAATCCGGTTGAAAGAAAATGTACCATTCCATTTAAAAAAGTGGAGTTGACGCTCACGTAACCCACATGGAAATAAAATATATAAAAAATATATCGAAAGATACATAAAACAAATATCAAATACATTTTGTACGAAAATTTGGATATGTCAAGTATAATTTTGGATATGATTAAAAACCTATGCGATATATAAACATAAATAGCTTCTAAGATGTACATTAAATATATTAGATATATATACTGAATATATGTTTAATATACTCGGGAGCATAACGGAGAATGTATGCTGACATCTAAAAAAGATATATTCAAGATGCATATAAAATATATTGAAATTACATGACTAACGTACGCTTTATACATTTTTAATAGGATATCCGAATAAATTTAAGGTTTGCTATATGTATATCTGAATATATATTACTATATATTTATATGTATATATAGTAATATACCATGAATAGTCTCAAGATCTGTTTGAATCATAAAAAATACTCATAAATGATACACTTTCGATTAATTCAGTGTATATATACATTTAAACACACACACACACACACACACACACACACACACACACACACACACACACGCACGCACGCACGCACGCACGCACGCACGCACACACCCGCACGCAGGCACGCACGCACGCACGCACACACACACACACACACACACACACACACACACACACACACACACACACACACACACACACACATCTTCAAGTCGGTATCTCGCGAAGACCTAGCCGCACTAGCCGGAATAAATGATCGGACAAAAAAATCGAAGGTTATGTAATCTCGTAATTCTATTCGATTATCGCTCTCTATGCGAACGCAATTAAGTAATTGATCCGATAATGTTAGTTAGTGTTGTAAATCCACACATTTCTCAATAAACTTACATTGTGTATTGTACCATATGCAGACGATACGAAAATTAATTTATCAAGTAGAACTAGCTCAGTGGGGAAGGTCCCAGCTCATCATTCAGAAGTCCCGGGTTCGAAACCACCTTACGGCGTGTAAGCGTCTGATATAATTTAAATTTGAACCATTAAAATATGTGAACCGCAAACGCCATAATCGTAATTAACGACAAGGAAAAATATCGTAAAGGGGTGCAATGATGTAAATAACGTCGTAACAAATTTTTTAAGAATATTTCAAGTATAGATTAAATATACTCCAAGTATATCTTAAATACACGTTGAATATATTTTAATAATATTTAAAATGTATTATGAACATATTTCAAGTATATTTTAAACGGAGTATGAACATATATCGTGTATATTTTAGATGTATTTTAAATACATTTAAAGTATATTTCAATTATAAGTCGAATACAGTTAAAGTACATTTGTAGTATATTTTGAGGTTATTTTGAGTAAATTGTAAGTATATTTTCAATATAGTTCGAATATACGTAACATTCTGAAGATCTATTTTGGACGAAAACTTCGATATCGCGAATATATTTTTAATCTATATCTAAGATGCATAATATATATCTGAAATCTATTTTACATGCATTTTTAATATATCAAAAAATATATTTTTACATATATTTTATTTCCGTGTGGGAGCTTCAGCGTCTCCACCGATAAAAAAGAATAGGGTGGTCCAGTATGACGGCCTTCTCGAACACTGTAACTTTTGTCTGAAACATTTTTCGATATGATCAATAGTTTGTGTGCCTCACCCTGTATATTGGAATTTCGTGAAGAAAGTCGAGCATGGAACACATGGATAAGATTATCGTAAGCATAATTTCTAAGAACTAAAAGTTTGGGCGGTCTGCGTGTAATCTTTAGTGATTTGTCATACGCTGTGCATGTTATCAACTTACAGTTGAATGACCCGCTTGTCAATGGCCATTACTGAAATGAACGAGCTATGGTTGGTTTGGGTCTATGAACTAATCTTTACTACGCTTTGTGGCTGTTTTTGCTACAGTATTGAATACCGCAGCAAAAACATCCATAAAGCAGAGTAAAAATTACATCAAAGAGTCAAAACAATCATGGCTCGTCCATTTGATCAATGACCATCGACAGGCGCGTCATTCAACCGCGAATCACTATTCTGCACAATTTATGAAAAATCCGTCAAGATTACACGAAGCTGCAATGATCTTATCCGATTTCCTCACGAGCGTTTTATCCATGAAAATTCCATCCAACAGCACGATATTTTGGTCGAAAAAGAAAACGGGTTAAATAATAATTTGACCAAAACCGTTCCGAGCACATATTTATGGCAAGTCCGCGCGTCGAATAAGGAGTGATCGCCTTGACGTGGAAGATCCTATGCCACGATGCTCCAAACGTTAGAGAGGATCCTCTCGAGGCATCACTTTTAATACCCACGCAAACAGGAAGCTCCTTAAGAATTGGCAGCCGCCTCTTTTGGCTGGCGAGGAACAATCCTCCCTCTCTCGTGATGTATACCTAAAGATTTTCTTCCCTCACTTCCTCGTCCCACCACGGGGCCCATTTCCCGCTGGAAAATGTGGTGTACCGTGTTTCTTTTTTCTTCCCAGAATTGCCCGACTTCGGGATTCCTGCCAAATTTTGCTGCTGCGGGTTAAAATGCTCATCTCGCAGACCGTGCGCTAACTATCACCCTCCCCTCGCGGCAAGCATTCCCTTAAGCCGCAACATGAATTTCGCGTAGAAATGACCTTACCGAGGTTTCCCCTTTTTTGGAACTCTCGTTTATTTTCGCTCCTCCCATTCGAGGTGTATTCTCCTATAATGTTCGAACCCGAGAGATTGTGCGGTCCAACGCATTTAGTCTGACATGACACACAGCCACGTGCTTTGGGTAATCGTGGAACCGTAATGAAAAGAGCATAAAAAGATTTGAGACATTTTTTTACGACACGTAGAAATAAGAATTCTAAATGACGTATTACAAGGACTTAAGGACACTCTTTGAGATTGTTATGGGATTAAGTCAACATGTTACCACCGAGCTCATATTTTTGCTGGACCTTTAAACCTCTTTGCTGATCATTCTGTGCAGTTTGAGTACGATCCACATTACCGTTTGTTAGAAAAAAAAATCGGCAACTCGACGTCTTTCGTGGGCTAATTACATTACGCATATGGAAAACTCCCGATCATTTTTCAGTCCATCATTAATATCTACAAAGTGAATGTTACCACGGAGCTGAAAAAATAGGTACGGTTCGACTAATTATCGGAAGACCCCTTGTTACCGTGAAAATGAGGATTCACAGTACTGCCATAAAATTATTAATGTTTTGGATAGGGAATTTGTGCGAAAATCGGTATTCGGTAATTATGCCCGGCAACCTCAAACTACTCGGTTAGGATAATCAACAACGAATATTACTGCTAATTATTCTCTTAATTAGTAATAATTACTTAATGATAATTTGATAACTCTGTTCAGAAATTATACATTTCTGGATATTTTTAGGAAAAGATAAAATAATGCGGATTTGTGTTCATACATACATTTTTTTTTTTTAATATCGGAATATTATTAGACTTTTAATTTCGTCGAGATTATAGACAGCTTTAGTGCATACTTTTCATTTCCAATGGATTTTTTTTACGACGTTTTACGACGTTGCCAATTCGTTTCGCGTTAATTGAGCGATAAAAAGTTATAAAAAATAATTATACAGCAATAAAAACACTTAATGTAATCACCGAATGTTCAGAAATGCATATTTTTATAAATCGATGTAGAAACATAGTTTGAAACACACAGGTTTAATATAAGGATTATTTGTAAACTAACAGTAGGTAACAATCAATCGGCTCCGTGCGTAAGCATAGGGCGCTTCCCGTGTACTTCACCCCGGATGGCGAAACCTCATAACAACCTTATTGTTATTGAGTTTGAATCGTTGGAATGCAACGAATTTTTTTGTTTTTCTGTTTCCTCCATTTTTATTGTTATTCAAAATCATTCTCGATAGGTTTCGGTTACAGGTCTCTAGTGACGATCTTACACGAATTTTACGGTACATTTGTTCTGCCAAAAGAAAATTCATTGCGTTCCGACGATGCAAACTTCGATACATCCTTTTTGTATCAACGAGTGATGGGAGCGTTCGAGCTTTTATGATGATTTCTTTATCACGTCATTATTATTATTTAAGTCACACAAAGCGAATCAACTGGTTGAACGGGGAGGAGGGATAATTTTCATAAAAGTAATAGTGTAAAATCGATGTTGTATAATTTCGTTCAATGGTTAGGAAAATATATAATCGACGAGGGGAATCTCCTTCTCGGCGTGTTATCTCGTACAAGTGTGTATAGATAGCTATTACATATATATATATATATATATATATATATATATATATATATATATGCATGTATATTATATATGTGTATATAGTTGTTTGGCTTTCAGGCGGAAAACGAAGAGAGCGAGAGAGCGAAAGAGAGAGAAATGAGATAGAAAGCGTTTCATGGCCCGAGGCGAATCGTCCCGTTTAAAGCTCGACGGTGGCAACGTGGCCGTAGATAAGTGTTAGGTATCAACTTGTTGCATTAATTACGGCAGGGAGGCTATTAGCCATCGATTTGCCTCTATGTGCTCGCCTCACACTCTTCATCTTTCTCTTACTCGCTCTCTCTTTCTCTCTCTCTCTCCCTCTCTCCCTCTTTCATTCCTGTACCCTCTTCTTCCAGTCGCGACGACTTGTTTTGTCATTATACATATATACATGTACACGCATATTGTACACGCATATTCTTTTCCATGGTTCTTCGTCGGGTATCGTGGCACCCCTAACTCACCCTTTTCGATGGCATGCACGTTAATCTAACTCAGCACAAATTTAGGAACGTTCAGTGATATCACTCGGTGACGAAGTTCTCCACATCAGACTTGGTGCCCATCTATACATACCGTAAAACGGCCTTACTTTGACATCAAGGGTAACTTTGACAATTTTTGCGGCTACTTTAACAGAGCGCCAAAATACGGTTTCAATGTATGCGCAGCCCATGTGACCTTCTGTAGCGGGCGGCAGGTGCGGGGAATAAACTTGAACAACAATTTGTTGTTCAAGTTTATTATAATGTTGCTAAAGTTGATTGTAATGTTGCTCAAGTTGATTTTGATCTCAATGATAATTATAAGACTGATTAAGTGCCTATAATAGAACACCAGGTACTTGATATTTTTATGTAAAATGTTTCATTAAGGGAGAAAACCACTGTAACTGCTGTAACCCATTTTCGACCGTTTTATTTGGATTTTTTAAAGAAAGGAATAGAATACATGGTCAAAACACCTTTTAGGTTTTATAAGATATATATTGAAGTATGTGAAAAAAAATTTGTCAAATGAATACAAAATGGCGGGGCACAAGACGCTATAGCACTACTGGTTTTCAGCCAACCTTCATCTCCGCGGCACGCAGTAGAACGGTTGTAAATTTAGTCCCGGAACTAAGAGTGAAATATTTTCGTTAATTATATTAGTTTTAGCAGTTAAGCACAGTGGAAAATAAAAAAAATAACAAAAAAATAGAGACGAGTTTGAAAAGTCGTTTTTTCGACCATAATCTTCATATCAAAAGTCGTATATTTTTTGCAGTTTTCAATTAATCGAAAAAAAAGCACTTGTACTTGACTGTTAAAGCAATCTAAGAAGCTACAGTTAAAATTACAAGTCGATCGGTCGAAAATTGTTCGAGTTCTGCTGCGAACGACCTTTTTCCGGCTTGTCACAGTGATGTCCTCCTTTAATAAAGATGACAAATTGATTGTAAAGAATCGTTACCGTACACCGATTGAAAACTGCGAATAAAATTAGCAAAGAACATCAACTTGAAAAAAAAAAATTCCGACGTATTCGTGGGAGAATTTTTTTTTCTTTTGCTTCGAAGTTGTAGAAGTTTTTATGATGTTTTGTTGTATTGAAAAAAATCATATTGTAAAAAATTATAGTACTGCATTGGTAATCCATTCCAAAATTATATTTTCAAAAATACCACTAAAGCTAGCACGAGCTGAGTACAATGTACCTAGCATAAAAGTCTGCTAGTACTCTTTTATAGCCTTTTCAAGTGTTCCAATACAAACTCTCAAAGTACATGGTGCACCGTAATATATTTGTAGGCCGAAAAATCCTTGGCGAGGTATGTGGCTGCGCAATTTTAAACGCTCCTTGAATTTCGAAGATTCTTTTTCGTTGTTCCGCGTTTAAGCGTGCCGGCTCTGGGGCATAGTACATTCGTGTTCTCGTTTGTGTTTTCCGTTCGCGTATCCGTGCACCAGAGAGCGTTAAATATACGGGCGAAGCGGGATGAATTAAGCGTCGCAACGTGCGGTATTACTTATGTTACTTGCACGTTGGCTAATTGGAATTTAACGAGTCAACCACCCTTTTTTTTCATGCTCGCGTTCCCTGTGCCAAAACGGCCGCGGAAATTTATACGCGAGCCGCGGTGACCCACGCACGGCTACCCGGTGAGTGTGCGGTTGTCGTTTTTTTTTTCTTCACGTTTTTGTTTTTATCTCCGTTTCCATATTCCACAAATTCGCGGTTGCCGCGAAGTGAGCTTGCAAACCGCATTCGCACCAATTTTATTGTAATTTATAACCAGGAGGGAAAAAATCGCGGCACTCTCGCGCGCGAAACAGAAGAACAAATATTTATCAACGAGCCCCGCGTACAATGTCATGAATAAAACATTATCGAGCTTTGTCGCGCGAGCGCGAATGACGCCACGAGGATGATGCATTATCCCGTGGTACCGAGGATTTTATGAAGAAAAAAAAAATCGATGGACGTATTCGTATACGGATTCCCGCACACGTATATATTTTTTTATACATGGAGAAAATACATGATTTTGGGGCATTGCCTTTGAAGACATTGGAGCTTATGTGATGTTGAGAATGGGGACAATGATTGAGTACTATGAGGACGATCCTGGAAGTCACCATTCTCCGTACATAGATGTATACGTAGGCCATTTGTTTGCCATGTGGTATAATTTTCCAGACGGGGACGACGCACGTAGACTCCCAAACAAACGCATGCATTGCCGATTAAGGTTGTTATGGGGTTTAGCTGTCGGGGGTGGTCATGCGTGATTGCACAGTCTAATATTTTGTTTGCTCGATGTTCGCACAAATTCTCTATCAAAAACATTAATAATTATATAGCGGTACTGTGAATCCTCATTTTTACGGTACCAAGGGTTAGTACGACAATTAGTCGAACCGTACCTATTTTTTCAGCTCCGTGTTAACGTTCACTTAGTAGTTATTAATAATGTACTGAAAAATAATCGAGAGTTTTCCATAAGCGTAACGTAATTAGCCCACGAAATGCGTCGAGTTGCTGATTTTTTTTTCTTTCTAAAAAACGGTACTATGGATCGTATTAAAACTGCACAGGATGATCGGCAAAGAGGTTATAAAGGTCCAGAAAAAAATTCATCTCGGTGGTAACATGTTGACTCAACCCCATAACAACCTTAACACCGCGCGTAGCGAACTGTATAACGGACAAATCGTCTCGTTCCTGGCGCTTCGTCTCTCCAACGAAATTTCCAGCATTGCTTTCTATTCTCTTTATTCTTCCGTTATCTCTCCTCTTTGCAGATTTTTCTACGCTACTGCATGCAGCAAGCACATTCGCTTGTCTATGCTAGCTAGGTCGCTACGTGTTGTATCGCGGACTCCCCCGGACGACACGCAATTTTGTTATTATGAGGGAGGCTGTCACCATTCCTAAAAACGACCAAGACGTTGCTAAGCTTGAGGATCGTGTTTTTTCGGTAACAACGGAAATATTCGACAATTTTGTTGTATTTCGCTTTGTGAATTAACAAAAGCTCTTTGTTGTACGAAATTGCGCAAATAATTCATGAAATGTTCACCCTATTCGGACAATGAGGTAATGTGTTTTTCCATCACATTCTTCAGGTTCCTTTCTCATGCACTTTTCATCGATTTGTCACTTAACGAAAGCCCTTTATTTCTGTAAAATTACAATATCAATTATTCAAATGTTCACCATTGTTCAGGATGTCATTAGGCAACGTGTTCTTTCATCGCACTCTTTAGGATTCTTTTTAACGCACACCGTTGATTTTTCATAGATCGTCAGATGCGAATTAAATGTTCTCTCCATAACTTTTTCTTCGTTAATTCGCATTGATCGTGGCGCACCAAGTTGAATAGTCTACGGTGTGTGCGTGTGTCTGCGCGGATACGAGCCTATCTATACCTAAACGTTGTACAGGGAGTGCAGGATGCGGATACGCGAACCGGAAGCGGTCGCCTGCGCTGGCTTTGCTTGGCGCGCGGGTACACCGCACCTCTTTGCTGCCAGCAATTATTCTTTACATATATATATATGTGTGTGTGTGTGTGTGTGCGCGCGCGCGCGCGCGCGTGTGTGTGTGTGTGTGTGCACGACAAACGCCCGCGAAGTTGGTACTGCGGCTGAGCACCATTACGGGTCGGTCCACTATCTATCAACTTGGAAAGCAATATTTTGCTGGTCTGGTACGATGCACCCTATGATAGTCTCTTATGTTCGTATCTACGCACCTACACATACGTCTAACTATCGTCAAGGTCAATTTATATTTTACCAGTTCATTCATACATCCTCCGTCCGCGAGATTTCTAAGGAACGCTGGCAGGCTTCGTAAAAGCCGGAGAAATGACACACACTAGAACAGCAACAACAAAAACATATGTTGTATTTACGATATCAATGGACTATCAAGGATCAACATCGTGGAACATCTTCTGCCGCGTGATTGTTTAAATCCCGGTTGAAATGGATTTGTCTGAAATATTGATAACTCGACAGAAGTTGGCAAGTGAACTGTATATGTACTCGAACCGAGAGATGCGACAGTGAATGATGTACTCCCTGTACCAATCGCGGTAAACGCTTCGAGCTCCGATGAACTATATATATATATACAGGCATGCATGTATGTATTCACATCACTCAACATCCACCTACCCACCCATATGCACACACATGCCCACACTAATAGAAAGAAAACCGCAAAAGAGAATGTGAGGTGGATGGCCCGAGGCTATCAAATTTCCCGAACGCAGGGTGATTCGGTATATGTTTCGAAAGCACAAGCTCTCCCGATGAGAGTGTGAGAGCTGCTAGCTCGAAGAGTGAAAAAAGGTTCAGGATTTTCGATGCGGTACTCCTGGTACCCCAAATCACGTATCCCGTACAAAAAATCACACACCCATACAAACATACATTTATACACATACTTACAGAAATATATACAAGCACGCATACATACATACATAAATACATACATACATACTTACGTATATACATATATGCATACATGCTTACATATATACGTACGTGTGTGTGTGTGTGTGTGTGCGGAAGATATATACTATATAATGCCTGCACAGTATTGGTCTCCACCTATATACACATTTACACATGTATACATACGTATATGGGTAAAAAAAAAGATGGTTGAAGTAATCAAAGTTCACGTAGAACTATATGCAATGCGGACTATCGTTAAACGTAGCAGCATCGGTCATTATTTCAAGTGCGCGCCTGCCGCGCACTTCAAACCCCTCTGGCATAGCAGTGGAAAAGATAGGAAGGGGGGATGAGAACGGAGGAGATCAAAATACACACGTCCGTCAATAATCCACAGAATATACTATCGTACGGGCACCACCCACGCGACCACCCACTCCCGGCTTTCATCCAAGGTACAGCTTCACCCCAGCGCTGTTCTCCTTGTTCATCCACCAGTACACGTACACATATATACATGCCGCGATGGCTAAGGTGAGCTCGACTTCTCTTTTCACTTTCAGCAGTGTATGCAGAACTTTTGCAGGACGTGCGCACTGATTTGCCACCAGTGGTGGTTTTCAACCACTTCGCTATCGAGAGAGATGATTTGTTCAAATCGATTAAACGCAATACATTTTATGTGTAGATGTATGGGGCAACTATACTTTGATTTATTCCTATAGAGAGATTTGTTGGACTGGAAATTCATGTACTTCAAGAATACGTGTTATCTGAGGTAAATTGCTCATCGAGCTTTAATATCGAAGAAATCATTTTTTCGAGTCAATTAGATGTATTAGTAGAATATTCGTTTATCTAGTTAATGATTCATTGAATTCGCATAAATATTTTGTATTGCGAATAACCTCGAAATCTAACCTTGGCAATATTTCTTAATGACAATCGAGTTGAGTATGCGATTTTGAAGTCTTTTCGAATCTGCCATTTTATAGTGACGAGTTCCAAGATTTTGGGTATAAGCACTAAAAGCAAAAATATTTTTTACTGGAATGCATTACATTATCCCATTTGCATAAACATACTATGAGACTCAAATGTAGATTTCTCTATAAGACGCCGTATACTTTTATGAAGAAATAAAATACTTATACACTTTGTTTGCCATGAACGAAAAGTCGATTTACGCTAAATGCAATTTTATTCGGGTCAAATGAATTACAACCAGTAATTCAATCAATTAACCAGGGATCAATCTTACAACCAGAAACATTTAGTTGAATTAGATATATTACTTTGTTAAATATGAAACGAAGATCCACTGATATTGATCCTGTTGATTTATGTTGGCCCAGTACATTGAACAAACCTTCTTTCTAAGTGTATCCTTGTTTGTTCTCGTTTTTTCGAGACCCCATAGACAAACGATCATAGAACGATAGGCGCTATGAAGTATTCTTATTACGAATTCAACAATATTATTCTACAGTCGCGTCGTTTACCCAGTATACGGTCTAATAATTGATTTACTCACGATTGTTCGGTCTGTAAACTTATCCCATGGGCTATCTTATAAGTGTAATTGCATGTAATTATTTTAAATCGTTAAATTAATAATAAAACAATCTATGGATAGTTTTCAGAAGTAGATTCAGAAATAGATTTATGGAACTCGAGATGGAAAAAACGATTTTACTTGATGTTCGACTTCTTACGTACAGCGTGGAGGTAACTATAGTTAGACGGTCGGTTGAAATACCCTACGCCACTTTTAACTGCTGTTATATAGCGTTCTAACGTAAGTATAGCGTGCACGTGGGATTCCAGTGTGCGACAAGACCAAAGGCGAGGGAGCGAGAGAGAGAGAGAGAGATGGGTACCGGGGGCGGCATGGATAGAGCAAAAACGAGAATGATGAAGTATGAGAGAAGAAAATTAACAGGGCCAGATCATTTTTCGGCAAGCCTTTTCCGACCTGACATCGATTACTTAGTCACTTAGTTACTTTGTTGACACAATTACTCGAACGTTAAACAATTAATATTGCGAAAAGTCATAAAGTACAAAGAGACTCAAAAATGCAGCAAGCAGATCCAGTAAAATGGTTAAGATAATGTAAAATCCATTGTCCGCCCGTCTCTCTCGCCTTGCCGTCAATGGCACATTGTTATCTTACTCGCACCTATATCCGTTTCACTGCGCTTAACTATCAGATTGCCAAACATCTTTAAGGGATCGTCTCAGTGTGAAATTTTCGAAAAATCGATTTTTTTTTGTTGCATTATCGGATAGTATACACTGTAATAAACATTCTCTCAAATTTTTAAATCGAAATTCAAATTATTACGGTCGCTACAACGTTTCTTGTAGAAAGGGAACGAAGCGAGACATCTGCCTCGCCAATCTTTAAACGCGTTTTTCTCAGAATAGTGTTTTTCAAAACGGTTTCCACTCTCAAAGGAAGAGTTTTGAAGATATCTAGTTCCCCTTTGAAGAGAACATTTTTAACGTCATTCTTTATAGGGCTATGGAAGCTTTTTTTTTGGAAATCTTCCTATTTTTTTTTACGAAAAATTGTCGAGAAAAAGGGCCAAATTCGATACTTTTTGTTCAAACCGCCGCCATTTCGTCAAATAAAAAAAAACCCTCCATAGCGCGATAGCGACTTTCCTACAGATTAATAATCTTTTTGAAATTTTTGTTTCAGATCAAAATTGCGGCCGCAATCGTGGAAACCGTACAGGACCTTTTTTTATTACGTGTCGTTTCAACAATTTATTTAACTATTGTACATCCAATAAATAAACATAAAAAAAATCATTTTGTATTCGTCATGAATGTATTTATTTATTTTAAAAAAACCGGACCGATTAGTTTATTTGAACATTTAAAAAAAAATCGCGAAAATCAGTGATTTTTCGGAGGGTCACACTGAGACGATCCCTTAAGTGGTTGCGACAGTTTTGTATCTTGCGCCCTTCGATTCTACAAACTCCTGAAGCCCTTTCGTTTCGAAAAATCTATCCACTTCTGAAAATCATTGAAAATAACATTTGGATTAAGGGTAAAGCGTAAATGTGAGCTTGAGGATGTATGGAGGATACAATCTTTAGATTATAGAGCTTAAATTGTAATCAGTCGTACCTAAGTAGCATGATATGTCGAATGAGCCGCAGGCTTTTTTTCAGTGGGTTTTTTTTTTAATTATTGCTTCACCTCCTCGTTATTTAACTTTACAAGGATAAAGCTGCCGAGTCATTATGCCACGCCACAAATGAGAAGAGAGAAAATAATAAAAAAATCTGTAAGTTACAATTGATTACACTGCAATCACGTAGTGAATGAGTGTAAACTTTTCCACAATGTCTCCTCCCCACATAAACTACCCATCAGGAAAATCTCAATAATTCTGTACTATTTTTTCACTGCGCTTTCCCCATCGCATCCGAGAATAAAACAACCTCCCATAATAGCGCATGCGAAACTACCGCAAAATGAAAAGTGCTGCAATTCTCTAACGGTAAGGTGGATCGAGCCCAAATTTTGCATGCAGGCTTCGAACAAACGATACAATAATTCATACTATTTTATCGCCATGTTAGCGTTTCTGCGAGACTCCTATACATGCTTAACATCGCGTTGTGTAGACATTTATCCATAGAAATGGGTCAATAATATGTCGCAACAAACGCACGATTGTTCGTTTATGTGCATCGGGTCATTTTCGCCTTTACACACGGGGCAAACTCCAATACGCGCGATATACTCGTAGACGGAGTGGCATGCCAAAACTGTTTCGCTTCTTCATGGGCTTGGACGTGTTGTCGTGGGCCTGTTCTTTTTGAAAGAGCCTAACAGACACATAGGCAGCCCCATCGTGCTGGAAAGATCCAACATCATCCATATATATATATATATATATATATATATATATATATATATATTTACAACGTATTCATTTTTCATTTGCCGTCCAAACGTCCCTTCCTCTTGCCTTCTCCATTTGGCTCCGGTGAAATGAAGCTGCAACCCCTTTGCAAGCACTTCGTTTCCACCCTCTTGCTCGCTCCGCTCTTTATCTTGCTCTCTCTCTCTCTCTCTCTCTCTCTCTCTCTCTCTCTCTCTCTCTCTCTCTCTCTCTCTCTCTCTCTCTATGCTTTTCTACTCTCCTCCGCATTCTCATAGAAAGCAGCTTCCCGCAACGACCCTATATTCCCACAAGTATCGTCAGCTCGTGGGCGATTACATCCATCGGGTAAGAAGGGGTACTGGAGAAACGAGGACGAACGAAAGGAATTTCAGGTGCATAACGACCAATAAAAACGAAATTGCAGACGGCGCCCCTCGTGCGCCCAACGTGCACCCCCCTATCTTTCATCCCTTCTCTATTTATACTTCTTTTTTCGCGACGTATCGACCTCTTCTTCTTGGCTCTGCTTCTTCGTCTTATTCCACGGCTTCTCACTCTCCGCTTTTCCTTCTCAGCATCTCTCACGAATAGTCGGCCTTCTCTCTCTCTCTCTCTCTCTCTCTCTCTCTCTCTCTCTCTCTCTCTCTCGCCCTTTTTTTTGCCCTGCCGTTTCTCTTCAGCCAGCATTCGTCGTTGCAGTTTCACGAGCAATTCAGCGCCTTCAGGCGTCGCGACGACCGACGATCTCCTCTTAACTTATATATACAGACACACATACACATAACCTTATACGACAAGCATACGTCTACTGGTATATATGCTGAAGTGCATGAAAGAGAGAAAATAATGTGAAAGAGCAGGAGAAAAGTAATTGAGAATATGTGAACAGGAGAGACCACACTGCGAGTTCTTAAGGTGCGACTGACCTCGGATCCGTACTTGCGTATACGTATATATTGTAAAGTACATACTCATACATATATGAACGTACCTACGTAATTAAGTTCCACGGTCTCGTATAATTACCCACCTACCGAGCGTTGCATCCGGCCCCATCATAGTATACGTATATAGACCCTCCTTCCCCTATTGTCTTCGTGCCCTCTCATCTCTGTCGGTTTTAAAATCTTTATACTGCCGTACATACAACGCCGATTGAGACACGCTTTGCTTTGACAACGAACATTGAATGAAATTCAAGTATAATGACGGCGATTCCAAAAATGCCAGGCTTTCGTACACGTTTCCCGCGTAGTCCGCCTGAACGATTCACAACATTTGCGTATGAACTGTACGTAGATTCGAAGATTGTCGCGAGGTGAGCATTCAATTAACAGGGAGGGTAAATCTGATGAAGTCTCGATAGCCACATGAATCAGGGAGCGAAGAGAGGCGGGGAGAGGAGGCATAACGTCGGCGGCTATGGAATGGGAATATATCTCGAGCACGTTGAGCTCCGGCGAGGGTGAAACGTGCGATGCACTGAAAACAACGAAGGTTCCCCGAATCGCGGTTTTATTCCCGGGTAAGCTTTCACATTTGATTAGGTCAAATTAACTCCCGCCGGCAGAGAGAGAACGGGAGAGAGAGAGAGAGAGAGAGAGAGAGAGAGAGAGAGAGAGAGAGAGAGAGAGAGGCATAGAAGGGAAAAGATCGAGGGCGCTGCGTCGTAGTGACTCGATAACGAAGAACCGTTCCTATAAGATTCACGTAGTCGTAGGTCCGGGTTCATGACGCGTATATAGATATATATATATATCCATATCCATATATGTACGTACCCGGAAATCGTCGAATAATGTAATCGTGGTGGAAAGGTTTGGAGCGGTCGAATATCAAATGATTTCGCAGCCTATATGTGAATTTCTCTCCCTCTCTCTCTCTCTCTCTCTCTCTCTCTCTCTTATACACATGCGCACGGACTTACACCGCTAAATTTAATTCGAGCAACCACGGATGATTGAATAACACGATTAAGCCACTGGGTAAATTACCCAGAGCCGAATATCTCTCGCAAAATTTAGAGATTCCAGCAAGTCTTGTGCTCACATTGTTATATGAAATTAGATGGAAATATATATGTATAGGAAAATAAGAGATTTCCGATGCTCGTCGTAGGTCGGGGGAAAAGATTCCTTCTCGTGCTCCAGCGTGTCTCACTGACAAATTTAACGATGCATGTGTCTCCATGTAATTCGATTGTCCCGAAGATATGCGGGGTCGCGCTGGCTTTATAATTACCGGTGAAATTTGATGGGAACGTAGTGGCTGATAATGATTCATAAGCTGAGGGATCGTCGTCCTGCGACATCGAGAAGAGAATTTGCTCGTCCTTTCCTCCGAAGGAGCAAGCTGCATTAGCATACATTGTGGAGTACAAATAGTGTGTATGCGCGTGCCTATGCCGGTGTGCGGTAGGATTGGAGCAGACGAGGTCGATGCAGTATATATATATATATATATATATATATATATATATATATATATATATATATACGGGGTCTGCTGGCATTTAAACGGACGCGAGCTGCGCGTTTCCACTAAACAGCAACGTGTGGCATGTGCCCTTTTGTTTGAAAACGATCGGTTTAGTATATCGGTACGTATATTATCGTAGAAGAGGAAGGAGTCTCTCGGGGTCGTCCATATGATGTGCGTATCACTCTTTCGCGATCAGGGCAAGGCCTGAATTTTCAACGCGCCTGTAATAAAGATGATAAAAAAAGAAGAATAATATCATTGTAAAACATCCTCATATCGATCGCTGGATAAGTGCATCTGTGGTAAGTGACACATGGGAGTGTCCTCTTCAAGGAATTTATCGCAGTTATTTAATTTCTCCCTCTCTTCCCTTAGAGAAGACCTTGGAATCGAATGATCGAGCACGTGTTATACTTTTCTCGCAAAGTTGTCGATAATTCATCATTTGGTTATCCGAATGATTGCGTGAAGTGAGAAACATATTCTCCCCGGGTTCGTCGATCGGACGACTCGGCGTGTATCGAGGCATTGTTCGGCAATAACCGATATCGAGAATTCTTTTCTGAAACGATTGAGCATGTCATTCGTTTACTCATTTGAGGAGCAATGAACTACCGAAAAACATTGAAAATGTAGCCCACGATTCATCTTCTAGAAATAAAAATGCCAAATGACTCCAACTCGGTCGATTACATTCTTTACTTTCGATACTTCGTGTTCGCGCGCCATCAAACTTTCTATATCTATACATAACGTCCCGACTGTTTTAACGTCGAGTTCTTTTCTCGAAGTCCGGCCCGAGGACAATATGTCTTGGAGCTTCCTCATTCATGAATGCGGTGGGACAAAGGTTAGATTGTATTTCTATAGGCAAAGTGACAAATATAAGGTGGCCATATGTTTTTGAAGACTGTCGCGGAGACTTCGCCACCGAGAAAAATATAATATGTAATCTTTTTTCAAGTCCGCATGAGAACACATATAGCGCATTTTTTATGACGATTGGTATAGGCCAGAACAAAATTGAGCATCTTGGAAGAAATATTTTTCTTAGCTCAGCAAAATGAAGATAATTATTTTTCCAAAAAATGAAAATAATTAAATTTCACCAAACAAAAAAGCCCATGAAACAATCTTTTTTCAGATAGAATTTCAAATTTTGAATTAAAAACTCGCGGGCAATTTTACCGCCGAAAGTTGACAGCTTTCCATACGAAATGTCAGTTGAGGGGGAAGTCACTGTGCAACTACTTGCACAGTAGCTTTTCCTCTATTCTACTTTCCCCATGAAAAAAAGTAAAATTTTTTATTTTTGTTTTTTATAATTCTTGAAAGTACATATATTCAAAAATATGTTGGCAACATTTTTATACGCAAGTCCGAAAATTGACGGACCTACAGTCACTTTAGTGAGAACAGGTAGCGCGAGCGGCTACAGGTGTGGCATCTTTCACAATAGATGAAGTGCAGGCTCTTATTATTCTGTGAAATATAATGAAAATGAAGAACGGTCATAGCGCCCGCGGCTAGATACTTTAATGTAAGTATCAATTTTCGAGAAAAAACATTATTGTTTACAAAAAACTCTATATCAAGAAAAAGGGAACGAAAACTTTTAACGCATTTTTCTCAAAACTACTTTTTTCACCTGTCCCCGTGAATACTCAAAAACTTATCAACCGATTTTCATTTTTTTTCGTTGACATTTTTGTAATCGCTATGACTAAGGCTCTACGTAGCCGATTCGAAAAATGTTGATAATTACTAAATAGTAATTGACTAATTATTTGAAAATATCAATTTGAAGACTGCTTGAATAAACCGATGTGCTGGTCTAGTGGTTAGCGTGCTTGCCTCTAAAATCACCACATCGGGAGGTCGCGGGTTCGAGTCGCCGTCTCGTAGTTTCAGAGAAAATTAAAAACACGGGCGTGACGTAGCTCCAGTTCTACACGGAGGTCACGCACACGGTACGTGTGTGTGTCGTGCGTGTATGGCTGTAGCCTGTGAGCTATTTCTCGATGAAACGCGACTAGCTCTGAGGCTTGGAAGTGAACTTGGCTGTATTGGTATAGGTTTTCCGCAGTTTCCCTATACCCATGACAGAAAATGTCATGATGAATGCGATAGAGAGGGGGAAGTCAGCTGCGGCCGCAAGGTGGGGGTCGATTAGAGATGTGGAATGGAGAAAATGGTGGTAAATGTAATAAGGGGGAAGACCTCGTACATGGAAGCTTACAATAAGCGAAGCATTGGCCGTAGCAGAGGCAATAAACAAAAGACTGCTTGAATATAAAAAGGCCTTGAAAGTAGGCGAAAAATGTCCAAACTGTCGGCATTGTGTAAAATAGTACATTGTGTACCAAGGAGACAAAGTGGGACTTTTACGCCGAGCGCCAGGCGAATACGAGCACTAAAAACATCGCGCGAGGCGTAAAAGCCCCAGTCTCCACGGTGCACACGATTATTTATATAACAAAAACATGTTTTCCGAGCTTTTGTATTCTTAAATACATATGGTTGCAAGCACGTACAGAACACCAAACGTAATTTTTGTGCGTTGACATCTAACGTAATTTTCAAATGTATCAACATGTCTTAATATACCATCTTATTAACAATTTATAACAATGCCTCCACCGTTCACACGCATGAAAAAACGAGGGAAACATAATATCGTTATATTAGAGTACTTTTTCAATGCATCATTATATTTGACATTATTATTCGTATAAGATAATTTTATCCCGATACAAGTTTGTCGCGGTGCTAGGTGAAAGTGACAGCTGAATTCAACCGCTCATATTTTTCAGGCCTAGGCCCTAAAAGACCCTTTTTAGGTTCTGTTTACACGCACGAAAAAGCGAGGAAAACATATGTATGTAGTGAATACGAAAAAAACAAAATTAAAACAAGGCTACGCATGACGATAGCTACGATTGTATAGATATCGATAAATTGTTGACTTTTTATTTACAAATAATCTTTCATAAAGATATCGATGGGACAATGAAGAGATGTTTTTTTAGTCGTCAAATCAAGGCATATATCTCAGATGATTGTAAAGATTTTTTTCATAAAAATTGGTATAAAAATAGATGAATATATACTTAATAAAATGAGTATAAACCCGATCCTTTCATAATTAGTTATGTTTGTGAAAAAAATCGCAATTATTGATGATAAAGAACCTGTTATGTAACGGCACAGAGGGAAGAGGGGTTTCGGCCAGGCGTTACGGTCCTAGTACGTGCGGGGTGGGGGTTTGGGAAATTTGGCGTTACGTAATTTGTGTACACCCCCTACGATAATGTTTTTCTCGATGACGGGATACAGTAAGAACGTTTTGAGAAGTGTTTCGTATTAGAAATTTAATTATCTGCATTTTACTGTACTCAAAATGGAATTTTTATTTTTTTCCAGAACGCCTAATTTTTTTCTGGCAAATACTACTCGTCACAAAAATACGCTATATTTTTTTTTTTTCTCGTAGAGAGCTTGAAAAAGCATAGGAAATCGTATTTTTCTCGATTGCAAAAAAAACCCCACCCAAGACCCTGAAAAAACCCATGGCCACCTTATAAATGCAACTCTGTATCTAAGGAAAATATATTTTAAGCGCTTTTCATAAATGTAACACTAGCTGTCGCTGTAACCATAGAATCAGCTTGTCTAGCTGATTCTATGATTTCTAAGCGAATCAAACGAATCGCTGATTTTGGCATCAAGCCGTTTCTCTGCATGAGACTGCTTCCCTTTATCTTCGCCTAGTTTTGAAGACACTTGGGTGCACATAATCCTGACTTTCGGGGCAATTGGCTCCTATGAGGACGATCCTCAAAGACGAAGGCCTTCAAATCGCCTTTTCCTATGCATGTGTGCAAGTGTTCGCACAACCGAAAAAGGAAAAAAGTACCCTGTGTCTATCAGACGGCATAAGTGGTTAAAAAATGCGAGGTATGGGGCGTTGCATGGACAATCCGAGTAGACGTACACACACCCACACACGCACACACACACACACATTATGGGCGCACAAGCGACGGTCGAGTCTCTCGATGCGGTGTACCTTGACACGGATGGCTCCCTGAATCACTCGCGACAGGCCAATATTATATATATATATATATATATGTGTGTGTGTGTGTGTGTATGTGTGTATACATATGTATATGCGGGTGTGCGTGTGTATATATGACGCGTACAGAATGTACTGTATGATCGCCTCGCTATCAACACACGCCTACCGCGAACAAATACGCGAGTGCGTTTCGCGTGTTGGACATCGGACGACCGCGGGAGTTCGAAATATATATATATATATATATATATATATATATATATATATATATATATTTATTTATATACTTTCTGGCAGCTCTGCCCTTTATATCTATATATATGTATGTATATATCTGAGCACTATCCAGTGGATGATGACTCGATGAATCCGTGTGCGATTCAGAATTCCTCGTCGCGCCAGCGCACGGTTGCCGTCCAGCAGCATAGTCGCATAAGGACAATAAAGGCCTACACACGGACGCGCAACTTGCATGAAACACAGATAGGAGTATACAAAGGATATACTTCGGTAGTATACGTTTAGTAGAGAGGAATATGTGTGTGTGCGCGTAGGTAGTATGTCAACGGGGATGGAGCATAAACGTGTTGATAAGCCATGCTCGAGCGAGAGAATCATAGTCGAAGAGCAATGCGACTTTGGATCGTGGCAAATCATTGCAGCAAATTTCGCGCGTTCCCGATCGATGCCCTCGTTGCGTATACTTCGAGTGATCTTCGATCAAACCGTGAAACATACGTTTTCACTTTTTCTCTATATTTCGTTCAATTTTGTGCGGACATATGACTGTCAATGATGAACCGATCACGGCACATTCGGTCGTCAATGATGAGGTGATTGGAGAGTGACTGAGGAACAGGAGATGTGCGGTTGATTCTACGAAAATTGTAAATCTATAAGCGCGATATCGCACTGTACGCAGTGATGAGAAAACCGTTGATTGGCCATTTTGACGCGTCATCATATTGCTTATTGCCGATGACCTTTTACCCGTTGCAGTAGTGCTAGGTGAAGAGTGAGTGAGTGAGTGAGTAAGTGAGTTAGTGAGCACGAAGTGCTAGGAGGAAAATTTCACTTCGAGGCAGGACGGCAAAATTAGGTGTAGGAAAAAAACTAGCAAGTTGTGAAACGCATGAATTTGGAAGAAGAATAGTTTCGGAACACTACTTGTAATGTCATCGGGCCGAGAATGGGGCGCTTGATACCCATCACCTTTGCGCGGCTCACCATCGTTCCCCGCAATGGTTGACACGCTGCGCTATGTATTATGAAAGCATATATATTTACGAGTTTGTGCAGGATTTTAGCAAACATCAGGACATAACCCAGCAGGAAACTGAAAGCGTCGAAACCTCTGGATTACGCCCTTTTGTTGACTAGCTTGCATATTTGCACATATACAAACGCACACCCACATAACAGCTTGACGTGTGGATACACAAAGCTTTCAAGCGGGTTTCGATCTCGTACCCTCTACCCTGTTTGTGTATACACGTACATCAATATATATTCCTTGCCCGACTCCCACATCACTCTGTACTTCCATGCTGCGATTCCACCCCACTATCCCTCTTGTAGCTACCCCCCCCCCCCCCGCCCTTCCAATAGCCGTGGGTGGCGAGTGTACTGTGCGGTTGGAAAATGTCGAGCCTCCACATACCTGTGTGATTTTGCACGCAGAAACGAACGCCCGCAGACGTGAGAGAGAGAAAGAGAGAGAAATACTCAGATAAACAGCGATTGGCCACATAAACGGACAATAAAGACAGCTATTGACATGCCCTTACCTCTCTCTATCTAAGGTAATTTAGCCCGTAGACTGTCAATTACTGGGGTAACAGCCAATGACTGGACTGCTCGTGTATTCTTCCGAGGGAGCGGATGTACGGTCGGCTCTCTGTGTACATGAATATACAAATCAACTCACACAAACCCCGACACACACACACACACACACATATATATGCCGAAGTACCGCAAGGGAATGCGCGCTTCCTAGAAATGGGATGAAAGCAGGGGTAGTTTGCTCGCCAAACTGCATGGTAAATCCTCGCGGTTATCTATCGCCTCGTCACTACATTTTCGTCCCAGTGTGCATGCCCGTTTAGCTGAAAAACAAAAAGCCGCACAGGCCTATCCCGCATCGCGTTACGAATCTTGCAGCGTTGCACGCGCCAAGCATGCGAATGTAGGGTCGCGGAGGGAAGGGAGTGATTGGCGAACAGCAAGCCAACAAAAGGAAAGCAGCTATTGAAAGAGCTCCGTCCCCTTTTATATAGGCGAGGATTTCGATCCGGAAAAACTGCCAATCTTTGGGACTTGGACGTCAAAGTGCAACGAGTTTTTTGCGTGGGTGTGCATACGTGTGGACAAATGCACGGACACGGGAAGAGTGGCGGCAGGGCTAGAGGCGGGGGCAGACAGAATCGAGGCTCGTGCGCTCATCCCCCAGATTTATATCCAACACGAAACGTAAGCAATAGAAGAATGCATGCATTGAGCTTGTCTTGCGTTGAAAAGTCCATGACGTACGCCATACCCCCCACCCCCGGCCGTCCTTTCTACCGACGAGGGGTTATGCGGATAGAGGTGCGGGAGGGACGTTAGTGGAAGGAACGGTTCCTCTATTATGGCCCTATAGGTGTGAGTTTATGTGTATGTATTTATAATGCCGAGGCGCACCCCTATTATTAGGAGGGACCCATGCACCCCTGTCCGTGTGCGCCTACCTGATCTTATGGGAAATCCATACCCGGGGATACCCTATATATACTTATATATATATATATAAGTATATGCATGTACATGACGTTTGGGCTCGCTCTCCCTCGCTGAATTTCCAGCGAGCTCTGCAGACCAACCAGCCATTGGCATCTCCCAGCAGAAAAACCCGTTTATTTCTGCAGTAATCCGCTTAAAGCAGAATGTTTGTCTGGAGTTTGGGAAAAATCGATTTTTTTGACATTTTTTTACGCTACAGCCCTTTCCGTATACGTCTGTGAAAACAGTTTGATGATGGTCATGAAATTAGCCGAGTTATGGAAATAGTATGGAGCGCGGTCGAGACGCAGTAACTTTGAAAGCGTTTTTCTCGAAACTGTGATTTTGAAATCGGCAACCTAGTTATACACTTTGGTTTACACTTTTAGTAGACTGTTCTTCAATGTTGGTAGCAGAATTGAGTCGAAATATTTTTTTTCCTTCATCTAACTCGTAGAATGGTCAGAAGGAAGGGAAAAATTAATACATAATAAAAGTTTAGCCTGCCATCATTTTTTTATTTTTTTCTGCTGAATCCGGTACGAAACATCGCGACACTCATACAGATTAGGAACATGTTTGGCTTCTTTTCAGTTTCATACACCGTCCACAACACTGGTCGCCAATTGGGGACGTGTTCCGCACACCGTTGTGAACAAACTTATAAAAGTGATACTATTTTTTTTCATCAAATTTTTATATATTTTTAAACGATCAATAAATGTATGTAAAAAAATCAGGAAGAAAACTCGAACATTTCGAAGGTTCATCCTGAACATCACATCCAAAACAACGTTCTAGAAAAAAGAATACTGCCTTAAGATATTCCTTTCGCGAACCTGAACATTCAACAATTAACTGATTTTCGGCTGTAATCAGGTAAAAAATACATTCCAGTATACTGGTGAAATTTCAAGCCAGGTTACCGAAATTTTGACGAAAATACCTTGACTCTTCGTTGACACCGTGATATTTGATCACGATTTTGACACCCTGGGTCAATTTCACCCGGACAGTATTTCATCCACCTCTCATTAACAATTTTTCAGTCGGTTTTTATTTTCTTTAAACCAGCAATGCGCTCTTCACACTTTTTTATACATCGGCATAATTAAATTGTTGTAAAAAGCTATTGAAATGCCATGGAGTTGAAGTTTGCATAAGGGGAACGCAACGAAAATTCTTCATTTCATACTTTCATTATCCAAAAGCATATTATGCAGATTTAGGATGTGAATAGCTAAATAAGAATCTAAAAAAATGTTTGCACAATTTTCGTAGGAAAATGTGGAAAATAAAAAAATACCATTTTCGTTGCCATCCGGAGGTGCAAACTTCAACGTCATAAAATGCGCCAGTGTGTCGACACGAAGTTAACA
Organism: Ophion obscuratus; assembly: GCA_964007375.1. Classification (NCBI taxonomy): domain Eukaryota; kingdom Metazoa; phylum Arthropoda; class Insecta; order Hymenoptera; family Ichneumonidae; genus Ophion; species Ophion obscuratus. The sequence goes on from OZ023318.1 coordinate 8,753,368, forward strand.
TTCTTTAGGGAATTTCATTGCGCCCATTTCCTCTCGAGTACCATTGACCGCAGTTGCTCAATCGCCAAATTTCCCAAATTCGAGCGTCTTGCGTTCTGACGCGTGCGTAAGTACCTTTTTTTTGCCCCACTTAAGCAATAATTGACTTTTGGTAACGCAGAAAATGTCACGAATTTGGGGCAACGAAAATCGACGGTTTTTATCGTGGTACTCGCCTCCTCCACGTGCCGTTCCTCCGAGTATAAAGAATTTCGTAATGGGTCCGTCTCTCATTCTGGGTCAAGGCTCGATCCTTTGGACCAGGGCCGCGGCACCATCGCCTTTATTGCTTCGGTTTACGGCGTGGCAAGAAGACGAACACCGCTGAAAATGATTGCTATACGCGGTGAATAAGATATTTCCAGAAAAAATGGCAATGAGGCTATCCTCGAATTGAATATTGCGTAACTTTATCCGGCTTCGTCGATTGGAGTGACAGAGGCGGCGCTAGGCTAATAGTTGCGAAGCGTCAACAGGGCCGATGAAAGGCTCCGGATTTTACGGAGGTCAAATAATCCGGGTCTGGGGACCCTATCGAGAGCTAATCCCACCCTCGCCCATTCGCATGATATATTCCGCTCGTATCTCATACGATTTTACGGTGCGTCCATCCAATTGTCGGCAGCTTCCCCCAATTCTAACCTCGATATTTCTTATCCCGCTGAAACTCGTGCTCGCACTCCCCAATTTTTACCTCCCCCATCGAGGTGTGACTCATCTCGTTGCATTTCTCACTCCCGCACCCCCGCAATGTGTGTAGTGACTCACTCATATCGATCGATACGTCTCATTTTGATAAGAGCGCGGGTCTAAGTCTCGATTTACGATCAGCCTGTATAACTCGTCACTTCGAGGTTTTCCCTCTATATGCTGAAGGGACGCAGTCCGTTTCACCAATCACGATGCTACGGCGAGCGGAATTGTTCAGCTATTCTATATGCGAGTAGCAAGACGCCTAATTTGTATCGTCAATTGTCGATGAAGCTTTCCTTGTCGATCAATTTGTAAGTTGATCCTTTAATAAGGGATGCATACGCCTCATTAGTGCTCAGATTGATTTAGCGTGCTTTCCCGTTGCTGTGCGATCGCGAGCTTATATCTACATGTGTATATACATATGTGTGTATATATGTATGTATACATATATTCATATATGTACATAGAACGCAAACAGACGTGCTGGATAATGCAGAGCGGCTACGGTTGCTTTTGTGGCCGAGACTTCAACAGACGGTGTACGTATATTTGTATGGTTGACGAGCACGTATCCAATGCCAGTCCATGCTCTCCACAATTCTCTCTCGTTCACTCTTGCGTTGGGTACAATAATGAGCCATCACGTGCTATAGATACACGTTAAGGTACACGGAGCACCGCGAAAGGTACACACGATATCAACATTTTCTTACCGATTCGAAAAATCTCGTGCGTGAAGCCATGCCCAGAAAAATCACAGTCGCAAAAATGTATGAGAAATAAATCGACATTTCTCGTTGTGCCATTAATGATATTATTTGAGTAGGATTTATCTGGGTTTGCTTGGATTTTTTGTCAAACGATAAACGATCATTCAGATATACGCCTTTTAGAAAGACTAAGGATTTTCGATTAAAACTATACGATACAAAAATGTACGATTGAACTCGTTTTTCGACATATGACATACAAAAAAATATGAATAAAAAAATTCTTTTGTACACGCATTGCCTTTTGATATATAAAAGATGCTTCCAAAATTTGAAGTTGATTGGTGTAGTTATTGTTTAGATATCGTGGTGACCGATTTTGGAAAAAGGCAGTCATTTTGTGAAATGAAAAAAGGAAAAGTCATTATGAGAAAAAAAAAAGCGCTCAGCGTTCGCCGGTTTGCGGAACCTACCTCTATAAATGCTTGACTATTTCCATTTTGAACGAATCGACTCGAAATTTTCAGAAAACCTTTCTGAAATGTTATATTTGGAGAGTTCGTAGGAAACGATAAAACGATATTTTCCAAAATTTCAACTAGGTGTGAGCCCTTCCACTAAATTTATATATTTTTTTAATTGTGGTATTTTCTCAGGTTCCACTTATTGGGTCCAATTGAAGCAAAATGCACGAAAATTCCATTTT